>CAKNWT010196985.1:0-12537 GCA_932066315.1 Andricus coriarius
GGTTTCTAAATTAGTTAATAACATTTGATTACGTTGAAAGAACCAAGCTAGTTCGTCGGAAAAAGCCCAAACAATGGATTTGTTGATTAGGCTTACTTAAATAAGCATCAATTGTGTTTGCACAGAGATGGCGGTAGTGAACATATTTAGCTACAATAGAAATGTCATGCTTTTTTTTGTGTGAGTTCGACACTTGTCTACATAAATCAGTGCACATAGTCAGTTTTTTTATACAACAACATACATTTTTCCTTGAGTAATCATGTCTAGTTTTTTGCCAGAAAAGGAGCATTTGCGGGAAACTCTACTTTTTTGCTTCAATTTGAAGAAATCTGCTGCCGAATCACATCGAATGCTTGTGGAGGCCTGTGGTGACAGTGCTTTATCGGAAACAACTTGCAGAGACTGGTTTCGTCGGTTCAAAGACGGTCATTTTGACTTAAGTGACAAGAAGCGTGAAAATCGGCCTAAAAAAGTTGGAAGACCATGCATTACAGACTCTTTTGGATGAGGACGATACACAAACACAATAAATGCTTGCTGAACAGTTAGGTGTTACTCAACCGGTCATTTCCATGCGTTTACATGCCATGGGAAAGATCCAAAAAATGGGAAAATGGGTACCCCATGAATTGAACTGATTTTGAGCTGATTTTTCTTCACGACAACGCCCCATCGCACACGTCAAAAATGGTCCAAAACTACTTGAAAACACTCAACTGGGAGGTGCTACCTCATCCCGCTTACTCACCAGACCTGGTCCCTTCTGATTACAAACTGTTTTCGTCGACGGGTCACGTGCTCGCTGAACAACACTTCGATTCATACGAAGACGTCGGAAAATGGCTTGACGAGTGGTTTGCATCGAAAGATGAAGACTTTTTTTGGCGTGGTATACACAAATTGCCCGAGAGATGGGGAAAATGTATAGCAAGCGAGGGAAAATACTTTGAATAAAGTTTATTTTATTTCCTGCAAAAAAAAGACTTTCTTTTGCCTAAAAAACAGCGGATTTAAGCTTATATACCTGGTATATGATAACTAGGTGTCATTGCCGAGTAATTTTTGGTCGATTTCGTAGGATAAACTTTATTTATTACATCGTAAATAGCTGATGTCGATAAAGGCTCATGAAAGTTGCTTATAAAATAAAAAAAAATCAATAACTTTCATGAGTTCAATATAAAAACCCTTTCTATACATAAATTCTTGAGATTTAGAGCGAAGCAAGTGATGAATTGCAGCCAATCCCCTTGAAACAATTTTTGTGTAATTATTCGTATTTTAGATTTCCAATTCTACGCAATGGGAACCCAATTATTTCTTCTTTTTGATATTTATCACTAATTTTTTTAAATATAATATAATTTTCCAATCTAGTTTTTCAGGCATCAATTTAGCATTGATGTACTTTAGGAGTATATATTTTTTTCTTGAGGATTAAAAATTCGAATTTTGAGAGTGTTTTTTGACTTCTGAAAAATCGTTGATATTGCGTTTGAGCTATTATGGAGATAAACCCATCAAGTTTATTTATTCTGGATCGTCCAGGCGCGAACGAAACGAAAATATCAGCGTAGCCAAAAAGGAATCAAGAGTTCGGTTGGAGTTGAACCGAATCGAAATATGAGTGCGGGCAAAAATGGGTTAGTCCACGCGCTGCGGGCAAAAACGAGTTAAATCTTTCACTCGTTTTTGCCCGTAGCGCGTCAGCTAATTCGTTCTGGCGCTGAAAAATAATCAACCCGCTTTTGCTCCGACTCTTTTCGTACTCCGCTTTTGCTATCAGCCCCTCATTTAATGATTATGTTTTTCAGGAATTCTTATGGAATGTTTCAGACTATCCGATTTTACAGTTTCATTTTTCATTATTTATGTTTTATTTTTCAACTGATTTTAAATATTGTAAAGTCAAAATAATAGTAAATGATGATTATTGATAATTTAATAAATTAATTAACATTTTTACTGTATACTTACCTCAGATAATTACCTTTCTTTTCGTGCTATTTTAGGCTATCATCACAATTTTGGGGATTTTAAGAAAAAATAAAAAAAGTTGTTAACTTGACCTCATATGCTTTCTTAATATATAAAAACTTTAAAAAACCTTCAATGTCTGAAAATACTTACCTCAACATTATAAATTTTACTTCTTACAATTTTATTTTGATTGTTAAATAATTGCAATTGGATATTAATTGTAAATAATTGTAAAATAAATTAAACAACATTTATTTTATAAAGACATATTTCATGATTTTAAAAGTACAATACAATTTTTTAAGGTAATTTTGGTATCATTTTAATAAATAATGAACATATTTTTAGAATATTTTTCCTTGATTCTGCCCTAGATCGAAGATGGTACAAAAAAATTTCGTGAAATTTCAAATAAAAACTGTACTTTGTATACATTAATTTTAAAAATGAAAAATATTAATACTTTTTATAAACATTCCTAAATGTTATTTGAATATGATACACATTGATTTTTATTTTAAAAATGCTTGTAAACAGTTGGTCATTTTATAAATTTTACGAGTTTTTTGTACCATGTTTGACCTGAGGAATAGATTTGAACAATGGAATTATACAAATATCTCCATTAATTAGTGTTCGATTGAAAATTTTATTTTTTGGTAAAATTGCTATTTGGCATATCTGAAATATCCCGGCCGGGCTACCCCTGGTTGGGTTTCATAGCCGGGAGCCGCCCGGTTACGGGCCGGGCCAAACCTGGTTCCATTTCATTGTCAGGAGCCGACCGAGCACTGGTCAGGATACTTTTTTGTAGAAATTGCACATTTTTGAAGAGCCGTGACATTATCAAAAACGTACTCACGGATTTATTAGATCAGTGAAACAGAATTTAGCTTTTTCAAATTCTGGAAAAAGACATTTATGTCTTCCCAATGTTTTAACTTATTAATTAAAACTGTTATCGATTCTGCAATGTGTATTAGCAGAATTGTTACAATTTTTACAATTTTCTCTGTTTTCAGAAAATTTTCACTCTGTACACTTTCAAATTAGCGTCATGCTTGACGCCTTCTGCGCCTGGCGTCGGCGAAGATATTTACAAGTTTCAGTTTTTCACCTCGAACGAGAATGCAAGTTGCATTCATGGCGCGTCGTCTCCGCGAAGTTAACAAATAAAACCCGGTGTTAAAATCAAACTTATTTCAGTAATCAGTTTGAAACCCCCACTTAATGCGCGCATAATTATTATTTTATATTAAAGTATAGTGTTGTGTATTCATTTTTTCCTTTCCTACTTCCTAACCTCAAATCACCACGTGGTTTCCAAAATAAAACAATAACTAGGAGATTCTAGCATCAGTGGTTCAAACTCTTCTCTAATTTCATCGCGAGAATTTGATAACTTGATTTCACATTTAAAGTTCACCATATTCTTTACGATGAGCCTTAAAAGACAATCCAAGTCACCAATTTCTCGCCTGAAGCAACATTTATTAACCCGTTTGTGGCTGGGCTACCCGATCGGATCCCGGCCGGTATGAAAGCCGGAGTCCGACCAGTTTACCGTGACGTTTTTGGCCGGATCCCGGCCAGTATCCCCGGCCAGCGCCCGGTTTAAACTGGGGCTATCCGGCCGGCTCCCGGTCGGATCCCGATTAATATTCCTACACGGGAGATTATAATTTTGTTGCAATTTTCCTTTTTTCTTCACTAAAAAATTGTTTGATTTGAACATTTTTTTCTTGTTGTTGAAAATACATTCTTTTCAAATTGATTTGAACTGTTTTTAATTAAAAATTAGAATATTTCCTTCGAACTAGCAATTATTACATT
The DNA here is from genome assembly GCA_932066315.1 of Andricus coriarius. Classification (NCBI taxonomy): domain Eukaryota; kingdom Metazoa; phylum Arthropoda; class Insecta; order Hymenoptera; family Cynipidae; genus Andricus; species Andricus coriarius. The sequence continues at coordinate 3,817 of CAKNWT010196985.1, forward strand.
TTTGTTAAAAATTCAGCTTTTTTCGTTGAAATATCATCTTTTTTTGGTTGAAAATTCGACTGTTTGGTTAAAACTTTTTTTGCTGCTGAAATTTTCATTTGACATATCTGAAATATTGAAAAATGCTGCAAAGAATCATGTGAAAATTATATTTATATAACCTTAAAATAAGCAAACAAAATACTTGACAAATAAATAGTTATTCCAAGTTTTTATTTTGTATTCAAAAATATTTTTCGCCTTAAATTATAATTTTTATTTTTTCCTGACTAAAAATCATTTTTACTTGAAAATGTATTTATTTTGTTGAGAATTTATGTTTCTAAAGTTACATTCGACCGTTTCTTATTAAAAATAAGTTTTTTTTATGGAAATAGCAATTATTACATTTTTTGTTGAGAATGAAACTTTTTTGCCTAAAAATGAAACTATTCGGTTGAAAATGGTTTCATCGTTGTTTAAATTTTGAATCAAAATATCTGAAATCTTAGAAAATATTTCTAAATTTTCTCAAGAATCTTAGAAAACTTATATTTATTTTTGCAATTTTATTTTAATTGTAAAATAAATTTAATGAAATTTATTCTATAAAGAAATATCCCATGATTTTAAAAGGACAAAAGAATATTAAAGCTAATTCTTTGCAGTATTTTAATAACTAATGAACATATTTTTAGAATATCCATCCTTGATTCTGACCTAGGGTTAAACATGGTACAAATAAATGTCGTGAAATTTCAAATAAAATGTGTACTCTGTACACTGAGCGAAGAATTCCCGTGTAGTTCGGGTTCACACCCCAATAGTTCGGGTGGTGTCTCTTTTTTTTTTCAACCGAAGGATTGGCGCGCTTGCACTACTGAGACGTGCGATCACCCCAACCATTCGGGTGCTCACCCGAAACAGCAGCGGCCAAAGTGGTGGGGTGCCCACCCGAATACTTGGGGAGCTTGCACGAATGATTCGCAAGATTCGAGTCGTCAACCGCTCTGGATGTTGCGCGTTCGACGTTTGCGCATATTCGCTAATGGCCGCCGCTGATGAACATCAGGCTCTTCTCGAATGTCACTGTTTCTAGGTTATGTCTATTTTATTGTTCATGTGCGAGATGTCAGTGGAATAAAGTGAAACTACTTTTCTGGTTTTTCTTTGGATAATAATCAATGTATTTTGTTAACATTATAAGCAGTTTGCTAGAAAGTCCAAATTTTGTCGAAAATAAACTTTTTGGTTGAAAATTTTACTCTTTTGTTGAAAATTCGTATTTTTGATTTGAAAGTGGTAAAACATAAAACTTTTTGGTGGAATATTAATGTATTTTGTTAAAATTGTAAGTATTTTCGCAGAAGCGGCTATGGAGAAGATGCTGAAGCATTACAGCAAAAGCAATTAGATATACTGTGTAGTGCTCATACTAGAACCGAGACACAAGACCGAAACTTTCCAGCGCACTATCTGGGGGAAGGAACTAGAAAAAGAGGTCATCGGAATTTCGATGAACAGTACAGGGACAGTTATTACAAAGCAGAAGAACAAAAAACGACTCCTGACTTGAATTCCACAGCAGATTTCGGTAAAGTGTCTGCCACGGAAGACCTCTTAGGCTTCAAGTCTATCTTCGAGATGGAGAAGTCTTCTTCCACATTGAAAAAAGTAACCATGGAGACAAGAAGACGATGGATACATGTCCCAAAGCGTGCTGGAGAAAACGAAGATGTTCTAAATTGGTGGGCAAATCACGAAAGAATCTATCCAAATTTATCGCAGATGGCCAAATATTTTCTAGGTACTCCAGCGACGTCCGAACCTGTTGAAAGATTGTTTTTAAGAGCAGCTCTCACTATTCGGAAACACAGGAATAGATTAACAGCGGAATCGGCGATGCCATTTTTGTGCATGAATTCTTGGGCTTCCTGTACTTTCAAGAATACTATACTATCGATGCTTCAAACTCTTGAAAGTGAGGAGCATTAGACAGTTGTTCTTGCAAATTTGTCATAATTAAAATTGAGCTATCACAGCAGATCAGCAGGTCACTGGTTCATTTAAATTGTTGATAAATTGCATAATTCTATTAATCGACAAAAATTCATGTTCATATAAAAACATTGCTAACATGATTTCGACAAGACTAGAACAAAGAAAATTGTTTTTCTACTTTTTCTGCTTATAAAAGCCTACAATGTGTATTATTTATATAATTTGCTTATACTATTTCATCAGAAAATTTTGGTCTATGAACATGATTCGCAATATAATTGTAACAAGGGTAAATGATAGAAAGATTTTTTCTGCCTATAAACGCGTAGAATGTTCATTTGTTTACCTACTTCGTTCATAAAGTATAGAAATATTGAGGAATAACCAAATTTTATCTACACAATTCATTGTCAATACAGTTTAAAGAATAATCAAAGAAATCACGATTTCTTTCTGCCTATATAAATGTCTGCAGTGTACATTTGTTTCAACGATTTGTATATAAAATAAACAATTAGCGATGATTGTCAACATTTTGCTCTAGAACATCATTGCACATATAACTTGAACATAATCAGAAGAAACAACGTTGTATTTTTGTTTAAAAACGCCCTATATGTAAATCTGTTAATGTAATTAGTTAATAATATAAAAAAATATTGATGTATAGCGAAATTTTCTCAGAAAATCTAATTGGTAATAAAATTTCAGCAAGGTCAGGTGAAAAAACGAGTTCCTTTCGCTTAAAAGCGGCCAAAATGATTCTTCATTTTTCTTATTCGTTTCTTATTATCTATTCTTTATTTAATTTCTTTATGTATAATTTGTCAATAAAATAAAGAAATATTAATGCATAGCAACACTTTTTCTTTAGGCTTTATTGACAATATGATTTCAGCAAGTTCAAAAGAAAAAATATAGTCCAAGTGGGCGCCTAGCGCTTACAAGTAAGGGTTTCGTGGCCTATTGAGACTTTCATTTAAGTCTTAACAGAATCTTAAAACGAAAAATTTTTTAATTCTGTGAAAAAAATTTTTAAACCAAAATTTTGATTGAAAAAAAAATTTGATAAAAAAAAGGGTTTGAAATTTTGTTGTTGTTGGAAAAACGAATTTGTTGAAAAAAGTTTGTTGAAAAAAAATTGTCGAAAAAAAATTTGTTTGCAAAAAAATATTACGAAAAACAAAATAATGTTTGAAACAAAAAATTCTTGCAAAAATATTGTGGCGCTTGAAAACGCCCACAATGTGCGTTTGTTCATATAATTTGTTCATAAAATGAACAAATATTAATGCCTGGGAAATTTTTTTTATAAAACATCATTGATACTAAAATTGCAACAAGATTAGAAGAAAAATTAATTTCGTTTCGCTTAAAAACGCCTAAAATTTGCATTTGTTTATATATTTTGTTTACCAAATAAACAAATATCAACGGATGGTACATTTTTTCAGAATACATTATTGGTAATGTCATTGCTACAAGAGTACAAGGAAAAAAGATTTATTTCTGCCTATTAGTGTCTGCGATGTACATTTGTTTACAGAATTTATTTATAACATTCAGTCTTGAATTTTGATGGGCATGTATCATGCAAAGAATAAAAGCAAGCAATTTTATAGCAGGAATATACTTTGAAAAAAAATATTTCTTAATGTCGATTATTTATTAATAAAATTTGCTTGTAACAATTAGCTTTGAGAGGTAACAATTTTTTTCTTCTTCCTTATATCGCTGTGCAAAAAAAGCGGTGCATTATTGCGTTCTAAATATTATTTTGAACCTCGTTTTTCATTTCACCCCACTGTGGGCCGCTACTTCACAGACCAACGAAGGAGTATCGAAAACTCGACACGACCCTCAGTCGATATACCGCATTCCGAGCCAAAGTCGAACCGAGAGAAAACCGAGCACGGGAATCGAAAACACGATCCCGACCCGAGAAAAAACCGACACGATCACGAGAACGTAACGTATCGAACGGCACCACTAGTGGAAGCCATCCAGGCAAGGCCGAGAGTCTTTCCGAATTGAAAAATAGAGGATGACAGATTATACAAATATCGCCCTGACCCCCTAACTGATCCCTTGGTCCCTGATTTAGATTCTTGGAAGTTAGCAATCCCTGAGGAGCTAAGGGTGAAAGTCATGGAGGAAGAGCACTCGGAGCCCCAGACCGGACACTTGGGTACCAAAAAGACGCATATTCGAATCGCGTTAAGGTATTACTGGCTGATGATGTATCATGACACCGTGAAATTGGTCCAACGCTGTGGACCTTGCCAGACGTGTAAAGTTGAACAGGCCCGCCTAGTCGGCTTGATGGGACAGCGCATGGTCGAGCAACCGTGGACAATCGTCGCGGAGGATGTCATGGGCCCTTCCCGATCAGTAAATCGGTCTACAAATACGTTGTAGTGTTCCAGGGCCTTTTCACGATTAAGGTAGAGTGTATTCCGATATGTACGGCAAACGGGCCCACAATCCGAAGGGCTTTCATCGACCTGATAGTGTCGCGTTGGGGTGCTCCGCAGGTGTTCCATACCGATAATGGCACAGAATTTGCGAATAGGCTGATGGAACAGATGTGTAACAGTGTAGGAATAGTACACACCACAAATCCGGTTTATCATGCTCAGGCGAATCCCACCGAACGAGTGAAGAAGGTCCTCAAGACAATGACTGTCTCGTTCATACAGGACAACCATAGGGAGTGGAACGCACATTTGTTTGAGTTCCGTTTCGCTTTAACACAGCGGTCCATGAATCCCTGAAACTGTCACCGGCCTTTCAAAACTTCGGGAGGAACCCGTTGCCCTACTGATTACTCCGTCGACAGTTGGAAGTAGGCACTCTAATTCGCGAACCAGACCCCGCGAAATGGCTGGAGCGAGTGAAAAGACTAGACATCCTAAGGGATTTGGTCTACCGGCATCTCAATTGCGTTTATACGACCCAGGCGAAATATTATAAGAGTAACAAGCGCGTTAGGACATTCCGAGTGGGAGATCTCATCTTAAAGCCTAACAGGAAATTGTCTAGGAAGACTGACGATGTAGCCGCCAAGTTGTGTCCAAAATGTATAGCCCCATTTAAGATTAAACGCCGTTCATCCCCAGTCGGTTTTATCTCGGTCTCTATTGATGGGTGAAACGCCGGTAAGGAACAACGCCGACTGGAAATACGTTGACAGGAGGAGTTGGCTGAAGGCGGGAAGCCCGAGACCGGCTTCGGTTAACTTCCCTGTCGATGCCATCTGTTGGAAGTGCCAGACAAAGGGACACCTGCGCGGACAATGTCCGGACCCGACTCCAGTCTTACTTTGTTATCGCTGTGGGGAGAAAGGCGTCACTGTGACGAGCTGTAAATAATGCGGAGAATTGGAAAAATCCGACATAGTACTTAAGGGAGAAAGGAACCCAGGCCCGGGACAGCACCTTACCGTGAAACCATACCTGATCTAGGCCCACGAAAATGTCGCCTTTGAACAGGGCCGCAAGAATGCTCGTCAGAGAGGTGGTTCCGCCGGCGACTAGTTGGCAACGCTCGACTAGGCTTGCTAACTATCGCTGGTTGGGCAGGCTCTTTACTTTTTTTTTCTTATCTTCTCGCGTATCAAAATCTTTTTCTTCTTTCCGGTCAACGGAGGTGTTCTAGCTAACCGAGCAATCAGCTGAGCTTGACTGTGCCTGCTGGTCGTCTCGTAACTGCGTCATTGGACTTACTTGGTAGTTTCTTTTTTATGTTATGGACATTATTTTGGACGTTTATAAACGTTCCAATCATAGTAATGTGCATCAAAATGCAATTTTTGCGTATCTACGTCAGAATAACTATGCTTAATTTAAGTCCTCGTTAAAGAAGCCATTTTACTTCATACAACTGGATCTACATTTGCAAAACGATAGTCACGTTGCGATTTTTTTGGTAGCATTAGATTAGAGTCTAACAAAAGGTTGAAGCTCGTGCAGTAGTCAGCTTACGTTATTTTCGTTCATTCAATTTGGTTTTATTTGAGAACCTTAACTTGAAGGTTTGCCAATTTTGTTCCCCCAACAACAAATTTACCTCGACTCAGAATACATTACATCAGCGTAGCAGGAAACTTGTGACGCTAAATATCGTTGCTAATACGTTAGACTAGAGGCTATTAAATAATTTTTTTATTTCATGGGATATGATATCTATGTTTGCGTTTCATTTAGCACTTTAGCTTGACCATTTTACACTCAAAGTTATATACTTCCATTCATATCGGTTCGGTATTACGGATACATAGAATATACTGTATAATATGTAAACTAATAAATCATAAGTAATTTTAGTTGTCTGAAATTCGTCCCTCATTATTTTCCTGACCGCTCCTAAACTACTCGAAACTAGAAATAGGTTAATAATTGAAAGCCGAAGAGCCGCCGTTCATCAAAAATCTAATGGAACCCCGAGATGCGGATCGCCCATTTGAATCCCTACCAATCATTTTATATTATCCCAATGAAATTTGTTTTCATTTTGTTTCTTTACCTCTAGAAGCCGTTGCAAGCAGGTAGTACGATCCTTTCTTTTATTTGTGATTGTCCTATCCTTATTATCGAAACAAGACTATCTTGGTAGTTGTGCTGAACTGCTTATGGTCGGAACCACCCTATAACTTCAGTAATTATATGCCAAACCTAAATAGTTTGCCGGAACTCAAACAAACTGTAATTTCCGTTTAAGGTCAGGGGAGTTGTGACGGTATATATATTTTCTTTACCCGCCATTTAAAACTGGCTTGCCTGTGCCTAACTGGAGGCCACCACCAATCGGACGACCGAGACCATCGTGTAACAGAGTCGCAAGAAAGCACGGAGATTCGTGTCTTTGACGAGGGAGGAAAGTCTCGTTGTATAAAATCTCTCTCATTGACGGCATTGATTGGTTGGCAACCATCGATTTGTAAATATCGAAAGTCATGTGTTTCCGCTGCCATATTGACCTGTCACTCTTGCTCTACCCATCCGACGTTAAGAGGGCTGGGGACACCCGTGGGAATTCTGAGTTGAGTGTGCGAGAGAGACAGAAATATGATAAGCACGCCCAAAAAGGTGGAGCTTATTAGTGGAAAAAAAATTTTCGACAGCCAATCAGCGTAGGAATATTTTCAGGAAAAAAAGGGTACATCGGAAAAAAAATGTGAAAAAAAATTCCGGCAATAAAGTCATTATCAGGGGACAGTCGACCTGGGTCAGGCATTGTCTGGAAACCGGCAACCTTGCGGCAGGGGGTAGATTCTCGAGCGGACGGTTTTTTTCCCCGCGCGACCTTCCCATTGTTTGAGATTAGACACAGCGGAGTAAAATCCAAATTTGTACCAAGTGTATAAGCTTAAATCCGCTGTTTTTTAGGCAAAAGAGTCTTTTCTTTTTGCAGGAAATAAAATAAACTTTATTCAAAGTATTTTCCCTCGCTTGCTATACATTTTCTTTATCTCTCGGGCAATTTGTGTATACCACGCCAAAAAAAGTCTTTATCTATCGATGCAAACTACTCGTCAAGCCATTTTCCAACGTCTTCGTACGAATCGAAGTGTTGTTCAGCGAGCGCGTGACCCGTCGACGAAAACAGGTGGTAATCAGAAGGGACCAGGTCTGATGAGTAAGCGGGATGAGGTAGCACCTCCCAGTTGAGTGTTTTCAAGTAGTTTTGGATCATTTTTGGCGTGTGCGATGGGGCGTTGTCGTGAAGAAAAATCAGCTCAAAATCAGTTCAATTCATGGGGTACCCATTTTTCCATTTTTTGGATCTTTCCCATGGCATGTAAACGCATGGAAATGGCCGGTTGAGTAACACCTAACTGTTCGGCAAGCATTTTTTGTGTTTGTGTATCGTCCTCATCCAAAAGAGCCTGTAATTCATGGTCCTCAACTTTTTTGGGCCGATTTTCACGCTTCTTGTCACTCAAGTCAAAATGACCGTCTTTGAACCGACGAAACCAGTCTCTGCAAGTTGTTTCCGATAAAGCACTGTCACCACAGGCCTCCACAAGCATTCGATGTGATTCGGCAGCCGATTTCTTCAAATTGAAGCAAAAAAGTAGAGCTTCCCGCAAATGCTCCTTTTCTGGCAAAAAACTAGACATGATTACTCAAGGAAAAATGTATGTTGTTGTATAAAAAAACTGACTATGTGCACTGATTTATGTAGACAGGTGTCGAACTCACACAAAAAAAAGCATGACGTTTCTATTGTAGCTAAATATGTTCACTACCGCCATCTCTGAGCAAACAGCGGATTTAAGCTTATACACCTGGTACTGTAATACTTAATTAAATTTTAATAGACTGCATTAGTCTCATTATATTATTACGAGTAAATCAGAAAAAGATTGACAAAAATCGGTTAATATTTTCAATCTCAGTTGATCTTCAAACATTTATTTCCTTTTCAATTATCTGTTAAGATCCCTTCCACGTGAGCCCCACTTGATGTCTAGTGAAAAATGTGGAATAAAATTTCTCAATACACTAGAAAAAAAGCGTTTTGTATTGAAATCTTACTTTTTAATTGTTAAACAATCGTTACAAACCGCGAAGTTAGTCTTCAAAAGTAGGGTGACTTTGACCAAGCACATTTTTAATGTCATCAATATTTGTTAAAATTTGAGAAATATTAGTTTTACCTCATTTATTGACGAACCCAGGCATACCACATACGTTATAATTGTTAACAATGGTTATACATAATATATAGCTGCAAGAA
>CAKNWT010196994.1:0-13098 GCA_932066315.1 Andricus coriarius
TTTAAATCATAAAAAATAACGTTCAAAATAAACAAATTAAATTGATGGAGAAATGACACAAGTTGCAACAAAATGTATAATAACAACATTTTTTGTGTAGGATGCACACTTTTTTATAAATATATAACAAGACAATGAAATTACGTATGTTTCAATACCAATGCATATTATGAATTTTGATGATATAAATTTATTGAAATGATAGATTTTTTAGGGTAGCTGAGAATAAAAATTAGTGCAAAATAAGAAGAAAATATTGAAGTAATCATGAAAAATAAAATTTTTACATTATTTTGCAAAATCCGAATAAGCAGTACCAGTTTAAGATACAGAAATAAATACGATATACATTTAATATAGTAATGTTGAACATAATGTAGAAAAGTTAAGATTTTTTACAAACTCGAGTGCGAAGCACGAGATTCTTGATAAGAATGTGTTCGTTAAAGCCAAAGGAGCTTTAACAAAAGAGAATTTTTTGTTAAAAATTGATGCATTTTGTTACAGATTCATGTTTTTTGCTAGATAATTATCTTCTTGCTGGAAATTTAATCATTTATATTGAAAATCTAACTCTTGGTTGAAAGTTGAACTAATTTGTTAAAAATGCATATTTTTTTAAGGTTCACATCTCTCTTTTAATATTTAATTTTGTTGTTGAATATTGGTTGTTTTTCAGTTAATTTTCTCGTTTGAGTAATAAGTACTCCTAAAAGTAATTACATCACTCAAAATTCAAACAAGAAAAGTTTAGGCTTTGCTGTTAAATATGAAATTTCCGCAGTCACTCGTTAAACCTAGAGGACTTGCGTTCATTTCTAAAAATGCATCAAAATCCGTTAAGAATTGCACTAGAGAATTGTTCTGTTATGAATTGTCCGTAAAAAATATATTTATGTCTTTTAGAACAACTTTCACACTGTAAGTTTTGTGTTGCAAAAGTTAGAACTTTTTTGTCCGGAGAAAAAAAGCACAACTAAATTTCCTATAAGCATCTATACTTTTAAAATTAAAATTAAAATTTTGTTTAAAGATTCCAGCGGCCATGAAGGTTCAGTCAGAAGAATTAATAGACGGATCTAGAATCCGGTTTCATATTTGCAACCACATTTACATTTCACGCCATGCCAAGATATGATTGTGTACTCGAAAAAAACATAATCCTCTATTTCTTGTTGCAGAATTGAGTTCACAGTCCCAAAATTTTCCTAATGATGACCCTAATCCTGGTGGTCCTCGTTACGACCCTTCTTCTTCTTCTTCTTCTAAGAGACCTCGTTCTTCTGCCATGTCTCCTCCATCTACCGAACTTACTCTTCGTGTCAGGTCTAGGTCTCCTCCTGCCATTACACATTCTTCTACCAGCTCTTCTCCATCTACTGAGCTTACTCTTCGTATAAGGTCCAGGTCTCCTCGTCCCCACATGACTTTTTCACGCATACTTGGATATTCATTTAATGAACTTAGATTTATTCGACTCGCTCCCCATAGGAATCCGAACCGGATATTCGAACTTCGAAGATACGTTTTTCCTCCCAATAAACCAATTCAATTGAGAGGCTCAAATGGTGCCAGGCCTATGCCGACGGAAGAACAAATTGTAGTATCGACACCGAATGGTGATGTCTATGCGATATTAGACAAATTTGTATCGAACAAGCAAACGACTCTTCGTGGAATATATCAATCGAATTCTCTTCGGGTGAAACGAGTAAAAATAAACATGGACAGCGGCGAGGTTGAAGGATTGACTCCAGAAGAAACCGCGGATTGCCCACTAAGCAACCGATTCCCACTATTAGAGAGTTTTAGAGTATTTCGTGTGTAAATCACAATTCTTTACAATGCTGTGAAAAAAACGCGCGCATTTGACAAATTTAATTTTGTTATTTTGAACTTCCATTTGAGGGTGGCCGCTGAACCAGGATAAAGTAGGAAATGACTGACAATTTGAAAAATCTGTCAAAGGAAAATCTGTCCAATATCACATGGAATGATATAATAAAACTTTATACAAGTACAATTTAAACTTATTTAAATTTTGTTAACGTAATTATGAAATATGTTGCTTTGACAATTTTCTATTTTAAGCGTACATTATTAATTCAATGAGTTTTAAAATGCAGTTTTGAAGATGTAGGGTTGTTGTCATACATAATTTTAAACATACAAAACACATTAATTTTCACATACTTATTTGCAGTCAAATATTTTCTTACTGTCGCTTCTTACCAATTTTTGAGATGTGGTTGAATTTGAATCAATAATAGTGTTTTTCATGAAAGATAATCTTCAGAACTCTACTGCTTCTAAGCTTGAAATGAAATTTTTCTAAAGCTGAAATCGTTAAAACCATTATTTTTTAGAATATATTTTTTAAACTAATAACTATATTTGATGATAGTTTACCAGATATATAATTTTTCGCACAAGCGCCTTTAACAATGAAAAATTAAAAGCGTGTAAAATTTAAAACTTTTCCTTAAAAACGTTAAAAAAACGATATCACTGATGATGTAATTTCGGATAAAAAGCATTAATAAATATATTTGATGAAAAACGTTAAAACTTACAAAAAAGAATAATTTTAAATCGAAAAACATTATTTTTGAAGACCATTTAAAGAAAAAATAGAAAAAATACTTATTGTAAAAACCTTTTTTGCAACTGAATCTTTTCTTACTATCGATTCTTACCAAAAATAATGTTTTGAAAAGAAACCAATTTTTAAACTAATAAGGATATTTGAATATTGTTTACTTATTTTTAAGATTGGAAACAGAGAAGTTGTAGGGAATATTTACCCCAGAAGAAAGATATAATTTAATAAAATTTTTACAAAATTGCTTAGAAGCGATAGTATACAAAAATTGAATTACATAAAATATTGTCAAGAAAATTATTCCTATGTATGCCTTAAACATTTTTTATACAAAATAATGCTTTTTATTTCGTAAAACCTAACTTATAATATTTCAATATCTAAAATCATAGAAATCTTTTTCTTCCATGAATCTGAATTTTGGCAAGACCATTACCTTAATTTAAACATTTTCATATGCGAATTGGTTAAAGCTATATATTTTATAAATGTAAATTATTAAGCGGTGTAATTAAGGAATGCCAAATAAAAAGTTTGTTATGCTTCAATTGAAAATTTTTTAAATTAAAATGTGACAGATCTCATTCTTGTGCCGGTTCTCCCCCACCTAGCGAGCCTTCTCTTCGTGCCATGTCCAGGTCTCCTCCTGCCAGATCTTTTTTTTAAGCTCGAATTTTTTTATTTCAAAGACCGCGAAACTTGACCTTTATTTTAGGACACTTAAAGAGTATACCAAAGCACAATCCAATCTGACAATTCTTTCGAAAATTATCGTGCTAACAAACTAAAAATCTACATACCCACATACCCACATACAGACATACAGACAGACACATTCGTAAAAACCTGTTTTTTGGGTTCAGGGGGTCTCAAAACGTAGACATTTGACAAAAACTGGGGGGGTCAAATTTTACACAACTCTAATACCTTCTCTGATGAGAATGTAAAAAGGTTAAACTTTTCCCTGAAACAATTGACTTTTAAACCAAACAGTTGACTTTTCTACCACAAAAGATTATTTTAATAACAGAAGACGAACTTTCGAAAGGGTGATTTAAAAGATGAATTTTCAATCAAGAGAGCTGAACTTCGAACAAAACATTGAATTGTCAAGTAAAGAAAGATATATTTGAACCCAAATTAAAATCTTCAATTATTTAATTTGAAAAATTAATTTTCAACAAAAAGCAAACGAATTACCACCAGTTGAATTCAACGAAAAATACAAATTATTGTCCAAATAGTCAAATCTTCAATCAAAAAAATGAATTTTGCAACAATGAAGACTAATTTTTCAACCAAAAAGACAATTTTTCAGACACATACATGCAATTTTACCAAAAAGTTAATTTTTCAATTTACAAAGAACAGACTTTCAGATAAAGAGATTAATTTTTAGCAAATAAACAAAATTACAACAAAGAGTTCAATTTTCAACCAAAGAGGTGAGTATTCAAAAAATGAATTTTTTCAAATAGTTAAACGTTCAAACGACTTTGTTGAATTTTCAATGAAGAAAGATAATTTTGAACCAAATAGTTGAATCATCTACAAAAAGAAATTAACTTTCAACAAACAATATTGATTTTCTAACCAAATAGAAGAATTTCTAACTTAATACGTGATTTTTCTATTAAATTATGGATTTTACAGCTTAATAATGAATACATTTTTATATAGAAAAAAATTAACTTTCACGAAAAACAAAATGAATTATCAACAAAAAAGTTGAATTTTCAACGAAAGAGGTGAATATTAAAGAAATGACTCTTTAACAAGGTAGTTCATCTTTCAACCAAGTAGTTGAGTTTGCAACCAAAGAACATTAATTTTTAAACAAATATTTGAATCCTCGAATGAAAAAAAATTTTCTACCAAAAAAATCTTCAAGCCAAAAAGACAAATTATCTACAAGATATTTACTATTACAATAATCAGTTTGTCATATAATCAGAAAAGATGCGGATTGTCTGTACTCTAGTCTTATCTTTGACCATTATCTTCAATTCTATTGGTGAATATAATAATATAATATATTCATGATATTATGTAACTTTTTTAAGCTTTACACAGACATCCAAAAAAGATCTACAAATTTGTTATTATTCAATTTTAATAGGACGTGTAGTTTTTGTTTTGTTCGTAAATACATTAAAAATTGAAATATTAAATTTTTGGACAAACTACACAAGCTGTGAAAAAAACAATTAGACAAAAGTTGTTAACCCAAAAAGAAGCCCTTAACCCAAAAAGACACCCTTTGAGTTGAAATCTTTTGTTGTAAATTTATTTTTTGTTTAAGATTCATAAGTTTAGTTGAAAATTCATCTCTTATCTTGAAAAAGTATCGATTTTGTTGAAAATTCTTTTTTTTTCGGAATTACTTTTTTTAACTAACAATTAACTATTCCATTTTTTATTAAAAATTAATATTTTATATTAAAGATTGATTCTTTCTAGTTGAAAATTCATGTATTTTGTTAAAAATTGGTAAAATTTTCACGAAAATGAATCTGTTTGGCTGAAAATTGATTTTTTTTTAAAGTGCAACTGTTAGGGTTTAAATTAGTCTCGTTTGGCTGAGAATTTAACAGTTTGCCAGAAAATCATTTTTCTGAAAATTTAACTTTTTGGTTGAAAATTAATTTATTTTTGGTTAAAAAGTTATATTTTTGCTTTGAAAGTTCAACCGTTTTGTAGTTAATTTTTCCTTTTGGCGTTAAAATTCAATTATTTGGTTAAAAATTAATAGATTTGATTGAAAATTCATCTTTTTAAGTAGAACATTAATCTTCTTAGAAAATTCATATTTTTGGGTAAAAATGAACCTATTTGGTTAAAAATGTATCTTTTTTAGTCGAAAATTCAACTACCGATTTGAAAATTGCACCAGTTGGTCAAAAATTCATATTTCTTAAAATTCACCTCCTTGCTAGAAAATCTAACTACACCATTTTTAGAAAATTCATCTTCCGGGTTGAAAAATTATCTTTTGGGTTGAACTCTTTTGTTTATAATTCATCTTTTTAAAATTCATCATTTTATTTTTGGTTAGAAATTTAGACTTTATAAGACGAAAGTCACTATGGAAAATATGACAAAATGGTTAAAATGTGCAATTGTTTATAAAAATTGTTTAAATAATAAGTAAACAGCAGCTACTCTCAACTTATTGTAATCCTACATCAATACCTTTCATTTTTCATACAAAATCTATGGATTTAAAATAGCTTATCATTGTGAATTACAAGAAAGTGACTTTTATCCATGACTTTATTTATAACATCATAAAAAACTGTTTTTTTTTACTGTAACCTACTGGAAATTATTTTGAGTTAATCATTACATTATACCTAAAGAACTTGCGATCATTTCTGAAAAAGCATCAAAATTCGTCACGAATTGTACTGCAGAATTTTACTGTTAGGGATTGTCCGTAGAAAACATATTTATGCCTATCTGCACAACATTCACACTGAACGTTTTGTGTTGCAAGAGCTACAATTTTTTTGTGGAAAGAGAAAAAGCGCAATTACTTTTCATATAAGAATATATACTTTTAAAATTAAAATTCAAAATTTGTTTTCAGAGCTTCCAGTGGCCATAGAAGTTCAGCGAGAAAAATTAATAGGCGGTTATAGAATCCGGTTCTATGCCAATATATGATTGTGTACTTAAGAAACATAATTCTTTATTTATTGTTGCAGAATTGAGTTCACAGTCCAATTGTTCTTCTAATGGCGACCATAATCATGGTGGTCCTTCTTGCGGACCTTCTTCTTCTTCTGAGAGACCTCGTTCTACTGCCGGATCTCCTCCACCTACCGAGCCTAATCTTCGTGCCAGGTCTAGGTCTCCTCTTGCCAGACCTCATTCTTCTGTCGGGTCTCCGCCACCTAGCGATCCTTCACTTCGTTTTAGGTTTAAGTATCCTGCTATCAGACACACTTTTCCTAGAGTACTTGGATATAAATTTGATGATTTCAGATTTATTCGACTTGCTTCCCAGAAGAATCCGAACCGGATATTCGAACTTCGACGATACGTTTTTCCACCCTATAAACCAATTCAGTTGAGAGACTCGAATTCTGCCCTTATAGCTATGCCAACTGAAGAAAGAATTGTTTTGACAACACCCAATGGTGACGTCTACGCGATATTGGACAAATTTTTACCAAAAAATCACACCATCCTTCGTGGAATATATAAACTTAATTCTGTTCCGTTAAAAAGGGCAAAAATAAACATCGTAAGTGGCGAGGTTGAAGTGTTGACACGAGAAGAAAGAGTGAATTGCCCACTAAGCAATCGATTCCCACTGTCAGAAAGTTTTAGAATATTTCGTGTGTGAACTACAATTCTTCGCAATGCTTCCACAATGCTTCCAATATCGTATTGAATGATATAATGCAAACATACAAAAAACTATAATTTCAAATGAAAAACATTATTTTTGATGAAAAACAAATTTAACATACCAAAAGCATTCATTTTTACATACTTTTTTGCAGTCGCATTGTTTTTTTGTCGCCTCTTATCAATTTTAGAGAAGTAGTTGAATTTTAATAAATAATGTGGTTTTTCGGGCAAGATTATCTCTACAACTCTACTGTTTCAAAAATTGAAATTAAATATTTCTGAGGCTGAAATCGTTGAAAACATTTTTTTAGGAAATATTTTTTAAACAAATAACTATATTTAATGATTAAAAACGAGAGACCGGATTTTTGGCACAAGTGCCTTAAACAATAAAAGATTAAAAGTGATTAAAAATCAAAACTTTTTATCAAAATCGTTTGAAAAACGATACTACTGATGATGTCATTTCAAATAAAAAAAATTATTTTTAAAGAAAATTTGTTTGGAATTAGAAAAACTACTTATTTTTAAACTGTTTTTTGGAATTATATCTTTTCTTACTATCAGTTGTGACCAATTTTTTAAAAAAAGGTTGAATATTAATAAGTGATCTCTCATTTTTTCGGAAAAAATATTCTCTGCTACCTTACCGTTTCCAACTTTAAAAAGTTTTTTTTCTACAGCTGAAATCCTAAATATACATTTTTTTTAAGGAACCTGATTTTGTGCACGACCACTACTTCACTTTTAAAATTTTCTGAAGCGAATTGGTTAAGGCTATATATTTTATAAGTGTACATTATTAAGCAATTCAATTAGAAAATGCTGAATAAACTTTTTTTTAAGCTTTAATTTAAAAAGTTTTAAATTCAAAAGCGACAGATCTCATTCTTCTGTCGGGTCTCTTCGTGCCAGGCCCAGGTCTCCTCCTGGCAGACCTCATTCTCCTTTGAATGCTCTAATTATTTTATTTCAATAACCATGAAAAATTTTTGCGACCGTAAATTTTTCTTCTGTAATAAATTGGAGAACGTATCTTTTGTTAAAGTTCCTTCTACTGTATCAAAAATTCGAAATTTTCTGTATTATGTTGAACTCTATTATATCCGATGAATGGAATTCTAATTTCTGTACCCGGGACTGAGACTTCTTATTCACATATTGAGAAATAAAGTACCAATTTTATTCTTTATCGTCATTTTATTTTAATTACCTTACGAAATGTGAACGAACAATTTTTTTTAGACAATTAAATAATTTTCTTCTGCTTACATTTTTTACGCACATGCGTCTTATCAAGAAATACAGCGAAACAGATTTTTAGATATTTCTGAGATGAACAGAAAGGTAAATTTTCAAGCCAAACAGACCAACTTTTTGGAGGATATTTGAATTTAAAAAAAAAGTTTATGTTTGATCAAAAAAGCTACATTTGAACAAAGATTTGACTTTTTCGAATAATAATTAAATTTTTCACAAAGTCACTTGATTTTTCAATAAATAGCAGAATTTTCAACCAAATGGTCGAGCTTTCAAACAAAACAAAATTAGACTTTCACCTCAAACAATTGAATTTTAAACCAACCTGTTAAATTTTCAAGCCAAAGGACGAATTTTTTTTTATTTTTCAACGAAAAAGATTACTTTTCTACGACAAAAGATTATTTTACTAGCAAAAGACGAATTATTATTCAAAAAAAAATCATTTTTACCAAAAAAGACGAATTTACAACAAAAGTTTATATATTCAACCAAAAAGTTAAATATTTGAAAAATGAATTTTTATCAAATATTTCAACTTTTAACCGAGTAGTTGAACTTGCCCTCAAGAATGATTAATTTTTAACCAAATAGTTCAATCCGCAACCAAACAAAAATAAATTTGCAGCCAACAATGTTAATTTTCTAACAAATTTCCAACAAAATTCTTGAACCATTAACCAAATAGTTAAATTTTCAAGCAAAAAAGACAAATTTTTTCGAAGACTGCTGAATTTTCATCAAAAAAAGTTTATTTTTGACCAAAAAAGCTGGATTTAACAAAATAGTTAAATTTTTTCAATCATAATCAAATTTCGGACAAAGTCGCTGCATTTGTTAACAAACAGCTGAATTTTCAACCAAAAAATATTAACTTTCAAACAAAAAGATGAATTTTACACAAAAAAATTAATGTTCTACCAAAAAAGATTAATTTTGAAGCCAAAAAAGCGAATTGTAATTATCTACAAAACAGTTGAATTTTCAACCCGAAAATATGATTTTTCAACTAAACAATTAATTTTCTACCAAATTGTTGAGAGAAATTTTCTACAAAATAGTTGAATTTTCAACTAATTTGTAGAATCTTTCAATGTAAAAACCAGCTTTCCATGAAAGAGAAAAGATTATGTTAATTGGTGAAGTCAATTTTAATTACGTTTATAACCGAATATTTTCGCCGGAAACTGACTCTTATCAAATATAAATATTTTAGTAGGAACGCCTTGAATTTAAGAGATAACGATTACAGTGTACATTATATAAGCTAATGTGGCAGAATATTCATCAATTACATTGTTAATTAAATTATTTATTAAAATATTAATCAGTTTATTCCTTTAAACAGAAAATATGCGGATTGTCTGCACTCTGGTCTTATCTTTGGCCGTTATCCTCAATTCTATTGGTGAATATAATGATATAATAAAATATAATAATATAACATATGTTAGCTAATTTTTTACCTAACATTATATTCTTAACAGATTAGATTGGCCTTTGGTATACTTTTCAAATTTGTATCGCTCAAAAAAATAATCAAAAATAAAAAATTCCATTTTACGAGCAACCTATGTTAAGATACGGAAAAAGATGAATGACAAAAATTGTGCATTTAAACAAGATCTACAAATTTGTCATTAATCACTTTCCGATAGGACCCATAGTTTTTGTTTTATTTGTAAAAAACAGCACAAAATTGAAAAAATTCAATTTTTGAACAAACGACACAAGCTACGAAAAAAATTAATGAGACAAAAGCTGGTTACCCAAAAAAAGCTGCAAATTTATTATTAATTATTTTTTGTTAGGATGCGTAGAATCTTGAAAAATAAAATTTATAATAAAAAATTTTTTAAAAACGACGCATGTTACAATAACTTTTTATTTAACAACATTTTTCGCTTAAATTGTATCTACAAATTTTCTTTGAAAAATTTAATATACATTCGATTTTGCTAAAAATATAAATGTTTTGTTGAAAATTCGTTTTTTGTTTTTGTTTAAAAAGGATTTTTTGACTAAAATTGTAGTTCTTCCATTTTTGCTAGAAAATTTATAATTCTTGGTTGGAAATACATTTATTTTGTTGAAAAGCCCTCTTTTTGGGTTGTAAATTCAACTTTTTTGTCAAAAATTCGTCATTAGGCTACAAAATTAAACATTACGGGTTGAAAATTCCTTTTTTTGCAGATTCATTATTTTAGTCTAAAATTAATTTCCTTGCTTAAAGATTCAACTTAAATTTCAAAAATTCACGTTTTTGATTAAACTGTAACTATTAGGTTGAAAATTCCTTTACAAATTCCAGACTTGGTTGAAATTTCATATATTTCGTTAAAAAGTAATCTGTTTTGTTGAAAATTCATTTCTTTGATTGAAAAGTAGTTTTTTTTTTATTAAAAATTAATATTTTGAGCGAAGGTTTAACCAATCGATTTTTTGTCGAAAAATCTTTTCTGATAGACATTGAATCTTCTTGGTTGAAAATTCACCTGTATGGTTGCAAATTAAATTATTTTGGTAGAAAATGTATATTTTTGGGTTGGAAATTCAACTTTTTTGTCATAAATTCATATTTTTTGGTTTCATTAAACTGTATTTGATTGCAAATTGAAATATTTCTTAGCGGAAATATCAATTCATGACTTTGGTTGAAAATTCCCTTTTTCCTTGTTGAAAATGAATACTTTTAACTGAAAATTTAATTCTTTCATTTCTTGTTCAAAATTTATCTTTTTAATTGTTTGAGTGTTTAATTTATTTTTCCTTTTGGAAAATTTGAAATAGTTGATACAGTAACTGGAATTTTCGAAAACTTAAAATATTTTCATTTGAATTTTTGTAAATCTTTTCCAATTTCAAATTATTTTTCAATCAGTTACAAAACATTTAAATATTTTGAAATGTTTTGAAGTCTTTTTGAATATTTTCTTGAAATTAATTTTTCAAAATATAAACTCAGCTCAAATTATCCCATGAATTTAAAAAAATTTTTGTTAGTATCGCGAATTTTTTCAAAATGCCTGAGAAGCTTCAAAACTTGAAAAAAATTTTTTAGTAATTTTAAAATCGCCACATTCTTTTTCGAAATTTTAGTAAACAATTCAAGATATTTCGATATCTTTGTTAATGGCCTCTTAAAATTAATGTTTCGAAATAAAAAATCAGTATAAATTTTGCCAGGAATTTTAAGCCATTTTTTTATTATCGTGAAACGTTTCTAAATCTTTAAGAAGCTTCAAAATTTTTATTTCTCAATATTCAAAAATGTACATTTATCCTAACTTTTTGGAAATGTTTGCAAGTTTTAAATTAATTTTGAAACTTTTTTAAACTTCTAAATGTCCCTTGAACTTGATCGAATTTTTTGTAAAATTTTGTAATCTTGCTTATTGAAAAATTGTGCTTTAAAACCGTCTATATTTGTCAAAATTTTAACAAAAAATCTAAAATGTTTTTAAATCTTTATGAATTTTCTTTTCAAATTCCTTTACAAACAAAATACAAAAAACAACAAAAAGAACAGTTTAAATATTGCCAGGGATGTTCAGAAATTGTTTTCATTCTCTTGAAAAAATTTTTAATTCTTACAACAGCTTCTTTTTTTAGAAATCTTCAAAAATCTACACATTCTATTTTTTATATAAAAGTGCTGGGCACCTTTATTCCATTGATTATTATTATTGAATGAACCATTTTGATAAACATACATTTCCTATACACCTGAAATTTGTAGACTTTATTTTAAACGAGAAAAAAGAACGACAACTTCATCCAATCATGAATGAGGATTACACGACAACAATAGATTCGACATGTGTTGAAAATTAATTTTTTTTAAGATTCATAATTTTAGTTGAAAATTGATCTCTTTTCTTGAAAATGTAACTATTTTGTTGAAAATTATTTTGTTTGTTTATTAGGAATTACTGTTTTTAACTAACAATGTCATTATTCCCCTTTTAATAGGAAATTGATATTTTTATTGAAAATTGATCTTTTCTAGCTGAAAATTCATGTATTTATTTGTTTGTCTTATTTGAATATTTATTTGAATCAATGGTAGCTGCTTTAGACCGAGCGCTAAAGTGCGTACTTTTGATTCAGCAACATTTTTTTCTCAGTGTACTATTAAGAATTGTCTGTAAAAACATATTTATAGCTTTCTGAAAATTATTCACAGTGAAAGTTTATTATTGCAAAAGCTGCAGTTTTGTTGTTGAAAGAAAAAAAGTGCAAATATATTACCCATAAAAATATTTACTTTAGAAAATAAAAATTCAAAACTTGTTTGAAAAGATTCCAGCAGCCGAAGAATTTTAGCGAAAAGAATTATTAGGTGGTTATAGAATCCAGTTCCTTAATAACAACCACATTTACAACTCATGAAATACCAACATACGATTGTGTACTCAAAAATAATATAATCTTCTATTTCTTGTTGCAGAATTGAGTTCACAGTCTAGGAGTTTCCCTGATGGCAACCCTAATCCTGGTGATCCTCGTTGCGGACCTTCTTCTTCTCTTCCACCTAACGAGCCTACTCTTCCTGCCAGGTCCAGGTCTCCTCCTGCCAGACCTCATTCTTCTGCCAGGTCTCCACCATCTGCCGAGCCACATCTTCGTGCCAGGTCCAGGTCTCCACCTCTCAAGACGACTTTTCCTCGCGTACTTGGATTTATGTTTGAAGAACTTAGCTTTATTAGACTTGTTTCTCATAGGAATCCGAACCGGATATTCGAACTCCGAAGATATGTTTTTCCTGACAATACACCAATTAAATTGAAAATCCCAAATGCTAACCTTAAGCCCATGCCGGCCGAAGAAAAAATTGTATTATCAACGTCCAATGGAGATATCTATGCAATATTGGA
>CAKNWT010197006.1:0-10229 GCA_932066315.1 Andricus coriarius
AAATGAAACTGTAGAATCGGATAGTCTGAAACATTCCATAAAAATTCCTGAAAAACGTTATCATTAAATATCTCAAGGCTTCATCACATGGTGTCAATTTTCGAAATCAAAAATCAACTCTAAAGTTTCCAATAGTCGATGAAACCGAATCGTGAAGTCGGGCCGGGCCTCGTGCATTTCCGGCTGTACACGAAGCTGGCCGACGCATCGCGTAACAGAGCCGACTCACCGAATACTGCCGAATGCACGCCCGTGTTCACTTTTTACTGCCGAGGTTTTCTATTCCTGTTTCTTACGGCCCAAGTACCGTTGTCTACTTTTTACTGCGCCTGTTCTACTTCTGCTTTTTACTGACGTGATATTATATCCAATTTTTTTAGCCACTTTTCTATAGCTGGTTTTTACTCACCCTCAAGATATTTTCACTTTTTATTATCAGCCGCTCATTTACGACAATGCTGTTAGTAAGACATTCTCTGATTATCAAGTCATATTCATATAAACTATCATGGTTGTTTTTTTTTAATTTTTATTGACATAAGTTCATATTCTTTTATTCAATTTTTCAGTTTTCCACTTTTAAATTATTCATTTTTATTTTCGAGATTCAAGTTGTCCAGCTCCAGATATTTATTTAAAAAATATATGAGGAGAAATTCATGATTATGCTCTTCTATTCTTAGAGAGTTGCAATATTTAATCTTTTTTCCCCGCTGATACCATATTTTTTCAAAATTGTTCGACGTCTAACATCAGCCGAAAGTTATGGTAATGATATCCAACTTTAAGTAAAAAAATAATTCAAACCATCCATGTGATAATAAGTTTTAATTTTTGAGAAACGGTTCTAGTGTTTTTACGTTATTACGAAAGACCGCCAGACGTTGAAATACTAATTATTACATTTTTCCTCGAGAAATCATATTTTTTGGTTGAAAAGTCAACTAATTTGTTAAAAACTAATTTTTTTGGTGGGACATTTATCATTTTAGTTACAAATTTATATTTTTTAGTAGAAAATTCAAATATTTGGTTGAGAATTTATGTATTTTGTCGAAATTGCAATATTTTTACACGAAAGATTATTATATAGATATTAAATTGAATTTGGTACCTACATTAATTTTATTTAAAAAAACTTATTTCCCTATTATAGTAAAGAATTACCCTATTTACCCTGTTTTAGGAGAATTTCAGGCTTTGAAGTCTCCAACATTTGAATTAAAATGATCATTTTCTGATTTTCTAGTTCCTATTGTTAAGTGTGAAAGGTTTATTTGGCTTGTAATAAAATTAATATTAACATTTGTCTATCTAATCTTCTAAATGCAAGTCGATAAATTAAACGTGTAATGGAATCGAAATTTTTGAGTTGATAAGGGTATTGGCGTTACTGGCCTCTTTTTGTGTGAACAGTAGTCACTTTGAGTCACTTTTTAGCTTAAATTAGTCACTTTTACCACTTTTTCCAAGTACATTATTCTGTGACAAGCCTGTGATATGTTGAAGATTGCGAAACGCTAAGTCATGAAATATATACGTCAACTCGTGGCGTCTCTTTGTAGGTCTTAAGACCGATTTCCACGCTTTTGAGCTGACAAAAGGCAGGATACATAATTCCACATATTTTCATTGGTTATAATCTTCTCAGTGACCTTAGAGTCCGAGAATTTGAGAATGCGATGTTAATCCTGAAGATGAAAAAAATCTAAATTCGCCACACACGTGCATTACAGATGGATGAGATACGCAGCAAGAGCAGGGAGATCTCGAAGCTGGAGAAACTCGTGCGTGAATGCTCGCAGAATAACCGGAAGCTGCGGTCGAGGGAAGATGAAACGGTGAGTAAGAAAGAGACCCTTGTGAAATTCCTGGCGATATAAATGCAAGTTTAGTAAAGTAGGTACACTAAGCATACGGCACTCGTGTAGAGATTGTATGTACATATATCACTCGTGAGCATGAGATAAGTTCGGTACTGAAGCAACTGCATAGCCCTTCCATTCCACTCGCGAGTGTTTCAATTCTGAGTGACAGCGGATCGTGAAAGCTCCATGGAGCGGACGAATAAGTGTACTTTAGGAGGTATCACCATCGTATGATAACACAAAACGACACCGCGGTAGCCCCAGAGCCAGTCTATCAAAGTCCAGAGGCAAAAGCGAGTACACAGCTTTTCTTATGGCCAGGGCCGCATTATAATACCATTTAAATACGAGTTATGTCCGGAAAGTATCCGACCTTTTTGTGTACCGGGTCAATGACGATGATATCCCCTTCAAAGATACTCCCCTTTAGAAGCAACAACGTTCTTCCAACGATCCTCCCACTTCCGGAAGCACTCATTTAGGCCCCTGGAAATAATCGGAAAATCGAACTTCATAAACTGAGGCCATTTTTTGAAGGGGGAAAATTCTATCGCAGTAGTATAGAGTATTCTACTATTTATCTAAAAATAGAGTAGATAAAACATTTGTCTGCAACGGCTTTTGCTTTCGTGACTTACCATTACTTTTACCGGCTATGTTGGAGGAAAAAGATCTGCTCGGTTCTGTTTTTGGGTGAACCTAACGACAAAACGAAAAACTCCCATGAACTTGGGTCCTTAAGGATAGTGGTTTTATTTTGTCATTAGGTTCGCCCAAAAACAGAACCGAGCAGATCCTATTCCTCCGGCATGACCAGTAACAAGCATGGTAAGCCACGAAAGCAAAAAGGAATGTAGACAAATGTTTTATTTACTCCCTTTTTAGATAAATAGTAGAATACTCCTCTACTGTGATGGTGGTGCTATCGTGATACCGTTAATAGGGCGCATTTTTTTCATTCTAATATTAAATAAAAAATAGAATTTTTTCCGAAAAAAACGACCTTTGTCGGGAATCTTTCTGCTTTTAGGATTATCTCTTCAAAAAATTAGACAAAATGGCTTCTTCATTTGGCCTCAGTTTATGTAATACAATTTTCCGATGTTTTCCAGAGGCCTTAAAGTCACCTTTCGGAATAGCTAATAGATAAAACTGTTCACAGGTCGCAGAATGCACATTTTTTAGTAAAAAAATCGGTTCAATCTCTTTGAACAATGTTCCATTTTGGACAGTGAAAAAGACGGTGAACTTATTTTTGATCTTGGAAAAATACTTCTTTAATCAATTTTAATAATTAATTAAAAGTTTTAATGTAATAACAATTAAAAATTATAGAATTTCAAACGCTTTGCCTTTAAAACAATCAATGTAGTTTTTAATTAAAAGTTCAAATTTTAGTCGCTTTGAAGTAAAAATTAATTAATTTAAAAGTTTTAATTTTTAAATTCCTCAATATTTTAAACGCTTTTTATTACAAATAATAAAACTTCATGTCCTTTGAATTTTAATTGATCCACATTTTAAAATTCTAATCTGAACTTATGCTATTTTGAACATTTTGAAACTGTCCTATTTTCGAAATTTTAATTGATTTTGATTTAAAAGTATTCAGTTTTGAGATTCCTTAATTCAAAATAAAGCTGTTCAAGTTTGAACGCTTTGATTTTGAAATGCTGCAATTTTAACTTTTTTCTCAATGAAATTGTCCAATTTAAAAAATTGGAGTCTGAAATTTTTCAAATTCGAGAGATTCTGACTAACAAATTTTCAATTTCAAATTATTTAATATTAAAAGCTTTTATTTAGAAATTATACAAGTTCAATTCCTTTCCGTTCCATTCGAAATACTATCCTTCTTTACAAATTTTACTTAATCTAAAAAACGATTTTAATTCAAAATCTTTCAATATATATATATATTTTAATTTCAAGGGCGTTCAATTTGAAGTTATTAATAAATTGTTTCAAATATTTGAAAAACTTCTAATATTTAATAGCGTGTCTACTTCCTGAAAAACCTGGAAATATCGGGTAATTTTGTTGGCCAGGAAAAGTCTGGGATTTTTTTCGAGCGTGCTTAAATTCTGTTTAGGAATTGTAATATTAAATTATATGAGTATGTGTTTTTATTTATAAAAGTAAATTTGAAGTACTGGATTTATACTCATTTAAATCAAACGTCTTTTTATCATTTTCAGTAATCCCTAAAAAATACATTTTATTGAAAATGTTAGTGTTAAATATGTACGGAATCTTAAGTACCTAGGATAAAAATATAAAAAAATTGTTTTAATTATTCATTAAATTCATGGACTGTAGCAACAAATTTAAAAATAGTTTAATTTTATTTTACTATTATTCATTTCTCTAATTATTCGATAGTGATAATAATATGTGTATATTTAAGAATATCCTGTCATTATAAAATGCCTAAAAGCTTGTACCATTAACAAAATTACATGTCGTTTTATAAAGTTACTTTCATAAATACCAGGTGTATAAGCTTAAATCCGCTGTTTGCTCAGAGATGGCGGTAGTGAACAGATTTAGCTACAATAGAAACGTCATGCTTTTTTTTGTGTGAGTTCGACACCTGGCTACATAAATCAGTGCACATATTCAGTTTTTTTATGCAACAACATAAATTTTTCCTTGAGTAATCATGTCTAGTTTTGTGCCAGAAAAGGAGCATTTGCGGGAAGTTCTACTTTTTTGCTTCAATTTGAAGAAATCGGCTGCCGAATCACATCGAATGCTTGTGAAGGCCTATGGTGACAGTGCTTGATCGGAAACAACTTGCAGAGACTGGTTTCATCGGTTCAAAGACGGTCATTTTGACTTGAGTGACAAAAAGCGTGAAAATCGGCCCAAAAAAGTTGAGGACCATGAATTACAGGCTCTTTTGGATGAGGACGATACACAAACACAAAAAATGCTTGCCGAACAGTTAGGTGTGGCTCAACCGGCCACTTCCATGCTTTTGCATGCCATGGGAAGGATCCAAAAAATGGGAAAATGGGTACCCCATGAATTGAACGATAGGCAGATGGAGCGACGCCAAAACACATGTAAAATCTTGCTTGCTAGGCACAAAAGAAAGTCGTTTCTGCATCGTGTGGTGACGGGAGACGAAAAGTGGATTTATTTTGAGAATCCGAAACGAAGAAAATCGTGGGTCGATCCCGGACAACCATCAACTTCTTTCTCAAGACCTAATCGCTTTGGACGCAAGACGATGCTGTGCGTTTGGTGGGATCAGCAGGGTGTCGTCTACTATGAGCTATTAAAACCTGGTGAAACTGTCGATGCTCACCGCTACCACCAACAACTAATCAAATTGCGCTGTGCTTTGCGTGAAAAAAGGCCGGATTATGAAGAAAGACATGAGAAGCTGATTTTTCTTCACGACAACGCCCCATCGCACACGTCAAAAATGGTCCAAAACTACTTGAAAACACTCAACTGGGAGGTGCTACCTCATCCCGCTTATTCACCAGACCTGGCCCCTTCTGATTACCACCTGTTTTCGTCGATGGGTCACGCGCTCGCTGAACAACACTTCGATTCGTACGAAGACGTCGGAAAATGGCTTGACGAGTGGTTTGCATCGAAAGATAAAGACTTTTTTTGGCGTGGTATACACAAATTGCCCGAGAGATGGGGAAAATGTATAGCAAGTGAGGGAAAATACTTTGAATAAAGTTTATTTTATTTTCTGCAAAAAAAAACGACTTTCTTTTGCCTAAAAAACAGCGGATTTAAGCTTATACACCTGGTAAGGCAACATCATTATTTAATTTTATATATAAAAAGTAACTGAAAAAATATGTTTTTCAATCGGAGTAAAAAAAAGTCAGCATGGATTTAAAAATGGTTTAGATTTTGTGTGAAATTTGAAACTTATGAAGTTACAGACCTGATTAAAATAAAATTCATTGATCTAGAATACAGTTGACTGTTTCAAAATAAAATTAAAATAACTTCAGTCAAATATAATTTTATTTTTCAGTATTTATCTGCTCGAGATATGATTTTTTCCGTCTAAATATAACATATTCGGATTAATTTCAAAAGTTTAGAAAATTGACTTATCAGAATGTTAAAGTATGTTTTTTTGTCATTTTACATCAAGGGTGCAGTAAAAGAATTGAACAAAGTTAAAATTATTTGTTAGTACTTAAGTTTAATTTTTCAACACTGAATATAGATTTAATGACAAAATAACTTTAACTTTGTTAAATTCTTGTATTACTTGTATTACTTGCATACTTCAACATTCTGGTATTCCAATTTTCTAAACTTTTGCAATGTTTCCGAATATGTTATAAATATTAATATATAAGATCTTACAAGTTTATATATTCCTTTATATAGAATGAGCCTAATGAGGGTAAACGGCCTTTTCCATCATTTATAGTTTCCTAAATTGATCATTTGATTTTCTGTAACGTTTTTTGTCATTTCTGAAAAATTATCAAAATGTTTGACATGTCCTTCTCAAACGACATCAGAATTAAAAAATATATATTTTGGGGTTTCTCAATCCTATTTTTTTTTTTAAATGCTTATTTTTTTAATTTTTGCCGTTAATAGATTATTTTACTCAGGCATACACAACTTTTATCCTTTTTTACTTCCAAATAAAATAGTCCAATAACAATGGCAATTAAACTAAAATAAGTCATTTTTGCAAAAATCGGCTTGACAGACATAAATATATATATTTATTTAATTCTGCTAAATTCAAGGAATATGTTGGCACCAAAAGAAACAGCTTGTAGGGAAGCTAGTAAAAAATGGTTATAGACCACATTAATAAGTAGATATACAACGATTATGCGAAACAGTGTAAGTTTATGATTTTATACAAACAAGTTTCATGGGAGAATCTCATATAAGGTTGAATGAAAATGGATAGGGACTTTTTTTCCTTCGAGATACACTTTTTTCAGCTTTAGACGGTGATTATAAATCCAATTTTTATTTTAGAAAAAAACTTGCTACTGCAGTTCTCTTTTTTATCGGAGGCAAAAATCTGCTTTTTTCAAGAGAATCTCCAGAGAATCTCAATTGATAAAAAGATCCCGCGAAAAAAAGATTAGGTAACATTCACCATGTCCTTTTATGCAATTTTTTTCGTTTTAAACACACAACTCGTCTTATTTTCGAAAAAGCATGTAAAATTGTAATAATTTTCATTTTAGAATCTTTTTGGGATTTCAGAAAATAATCAAAACCAATGAATAAAAAAATATAATAAGAAAAATCTTACGTAACATTCATTATACTATTTAACAAAATTATTTTTTATTTCGTATTAACCAAACACAAAACTGGACTTTTTTCGAAAATTGTCTGGAAAATTGATTTAATATTCATCCTAAAATGTTCTTCGGATGCCGGAAACCGAGATCAACAACAAAATGTCTTGAACGAAAAATTTAAAATAGTTTCAATTCTTATTGTATAATCTGTATGGGATGTCCAAAAAAATTATTTTTTTTTCATTTTGTATTAAAAATTCGAATTTTCAAATTTATTTGCAAGGCTCAATAATTTAGCTTCCGACTCTTAAGTACTTTTTATTATTTAAATAAGACAGTTATATGAAAAACTTACAATTCTGAAAAAAGTATAATGGGCATAATAAAATATTCAGGAAATTGTATTTTCGTTTATTTTTAATCAAATTGATAAAAGTCGGTGAAAAATAAAATGAATTATTGTAGGCTTCACAGTCATTCCTCTACTTTCCTTTTTTTCCTCTTTTTCAAAAAGTTCCCCTTTTTTCGAGAAATTTTCCCTTGTTCCCCTACTTACAAGATATATGTCCTTTACGTTTTCATATTTACGTGCTTCTTTAATGCTTACTTAAAAAAAAGCTTCTTCGAAAAAACGATTGTACCCTAGGGTGTCCACTGTACACTCAAATCCCGATTTTTGGATTTTCTAAAATCTTGAAGCAAAAAATTCTTTCCTATGTTGAGAAAGTTATTATTTATAGGTTGCTAAAGTCGTTTTATGACCGACAAGCGACTTTTGTATATATGACGCTTATGGGAAATATTTGTCACTTATAACAAAAATTTCATGTGCCATAAGCCATATTATTAAAATAATAGATTTGTTACATTTAAAATTTTTTTAATCAAAATTGTTTTTATATCAATGAAGAAGATATCAAGAATCGTTGGTAGTCGTTATCATAACCGTTTTTCAATCAAAAACACTACTTTCTCGATATTTTCCATTTAAAACAAAATTTATGCTTAATGAATGTTACATACACCTTAAAAAAAATTTTTTCTCGCACAACAAAGGAAGGAATTTTATATCTTTTTCAAGAAGTAAGACCTTTAGTCTTGAAAAAGATTTAAAAAATTTAAACTGTAAACAATAAAAATTATTAACATATAAAAGTTGCTTATCGGCTATAAAAACGACTTTAGCGACCTCTAAATATTCGTCAAAAAATCTAAAAAATTACAGTTAAGGACACTTAAATACTTAAAAAATCTTGAGAAAATATTGCACTGTAAAGCCTGTTAGGGACAGGAATTAACCGGGAATAAAAGATTTCAGGAATACGGGTGCCTATGATAAATAAGAGATAGCTTCCTAGAAATAAACCTATAAAATAAATTAAATGCAAATTTGTCCCTTCCGGTTCGCGATTCAACATGAAAGATTCGTGGCTCGTGACCTGAAGGCGTTCCTCGCTTAAAGCCACAGTAATCGATGCGTCGCGGTCCTTCTTCGTTCGCTAAAACCAGGGATATCGGAAACTCATAAAAACTTAATGCGTATCTCTTCGGCTACCGAATCCGCTTCTTGCCATCATTCTCGTGCAAGTAATCCACAGGTTCATTGAACCGATACTTGCTTACATAATTACAATAAAAAAATTATTTACGATTAAATAATTCAAAGTTTATTTCTTTTTCTCAACATTTATAGAAATCCGATAAAAGAATCTTGAGAGAAAATCAGTTAAATGCCAGTGAAGGTGCTAAATGCAAAAGATAGACAGGAATGCTATTAATGCAAAAGCCCCTGTCAACTCCTGACAGATGCTTTAGTACTAATAGCCTTTCTCCACAAACTCTTATTGAGTTGTTCTCCATGCATTTTTTAGTCATGTCTATTTCTAAATATACTACCTGCATCAGCATGTGCTCTCAATATCGTTTAGCATAGAAAAACATATTTTTATTCTTAAAAAAATGATTAAATTCAAGATTGATCTTAGGGGCGTGTTCATGAATTACGTAACCAATTTCGGGCTATCTTGGACCCATCCCCCATATTGTACTCAATATGAAACGCTGTAAATTCCTGAGTGATTTCAATTTGAAATATATTGAATTTTCAACAAAATAGTTGAATTTGCTACCAAAAAAGAAGAATTTTGAATAAGAACACAAATTTTGATAAAATAAATGAACTTTTAAGCCAAAAGGACGAATTTTTTTTTAAAAGTTAAATTTCCAACCAAAAGTTCATTTTCAACCAACAAAGATGATTTTTCTACCATAAAATATGAATTTTCTACCAAAAGACGAATTTTTAATTATGTGAATTAAACGAAAAAAAAATAATTTTTAACCCGAAAACATGGGTTTTCAACAAAAAAGTTAATTTTCTACCAAATAGTTACACTTTCATAAACATAGTTTAATTTTGAAACTAATAGTTCAATTTTCAACGAATAACATGAATTTTCAACAAAAAAGTTTATTTTTAACCAAATTGTTGAATTCTTGAAGCCAACAAGACAACTCTTTTATAAAAAGTTTAATTTTTGACTCAGAAATATGAAATTTCCACCAAAATTATGAATCTTCAACAACAAAAAGAACGGTTTTTCATAAGAATAGTTGAATTATCAACCAAAACAGGTAACTTTACAACCAAACAGTTGCGCTTGCAACGAAAAAGGATGAATTTTCAACTAAGATGATTAATTATCAACCAAAAAAGACAAATTTTCAACAAAATACATCAAGTTTTAACTAAAAAAGATCAAATATCAATAATAATAGCAATTTTCAAGCAAAACTGGAATAGTTGCATTTTTAGTTAAATTTATTCACATCCAAAAAAAAACCAATTTACAACCAAATATTTCGATTTTTCAATCAAAGTGATGGATTTTAAACTAATATGATGAGTCTTTACAAAAACAAATTAATTTTTAATAAAAGAGTTTAACATTCAACCCAAAATATGTATATATGACTTTTTAATCAAGAAGAATTATTTTCTAAAAATGGAAACTAAAGGGATGAATCTTCAACGAAGACAATTAATTTTTAAGATAGTATCTTGGTCGAGGGGCCGTCCACTCAAGAATCGATTCTA
>CAKNWT010197011.1:0-13324 GCA_932066315.1 Andricus coriarius
TTGTCAGTCGTCGAATCCGCACTGTTTCAATCAGTCAAAATTGACTGACAATCAGTCATTTTTGACTGATTCAAATTTAGAGTGTAATGTGTATTATATTTACTTCTGTACCTCGATCTGGTACTGCTTATTCAGATATTGCAAAATGAAGTACAATTTTCATTTTTCATGATGACATTAATATTTTCTCCTTACTTTGCACTAATTTTTATTCTCAGCTGCCCTGCTGGAAATGCGCCCAGTTTGAGCGCGCAAATCAAAAACTGTGATTCTAACCCCTCATAAACTACAATCATAAAGTTAAATTAAACATGTTTTTTTTTCAATTTGACTTTGAAGAGGGTTCTCAAAGCACCTACGGCCTTAACGATTACATTCTCATTGCGATACTCGCGCTTCGTGCTCAACAACTAGGTTATACAGATGATTGCTTTTGAAATTAATGTTGTTTTCACGAATAAAACAAAAACTACGAATCCTATCAAAAAGTAATTTATAACAAATTCGTAGATCTTGTTTAGGTGCACGACTTTTATCTCTTCATCTTTTTTTGTATCTTTCATAGTTTGACAGAAAAATGGAGTTTTTTATTTTTATTATTTTTAGTGCGATCAAAATTTGAATTTTGGATTTTTCGAAAAAATTCAAAAAGTTCTTATGATAATCTTGTACAGCTCTCAAATAGAAACATTTGTCTTCTCTTGACTTTTTTTCGTATCGTACGTTTTTCGGCTTAAAATGTTAATTTTCGTTTGTGTTTTTGGATTTTGAAAATGCTATAACTCTAATCATTTTAATTTTATTGAAAAATGTCATTAGGATAAATGGTTTGTCTTTTTGGGCACTACTAATAACCGTACATAGAATTTTCAAATCTTGAAAAAAGTTATCTCAAAAATTTTCAAAATGTGCTCACTTTTTGAATTTTTATCCAAAATATCTGGTCAACGAACTTAACCTTCATTTTGGAACCCTTTAAAAGTTTATCGAAGGCTGACTCGATTCGACAAATCGTTCAAAAGTTAGCGTGGCTACAACATTCAGGTAACCATACATACAGACAGACATACAGACAGACACCGACAAAATTTTATGATTTTCGGAATCTGTGAGTGCCGTAACGTAAAGATCCGTTAAAAACTAGAGATCGCACATTTGGACGATTACATTACACTCTCATGAATGAGAATGTAATTAGTTGTTGAAATTTTAAATGACTGAGTCAACCACTCTAGGATAGGGCCAAACGTATGTCATAAATTGGAAGTATCGTCGTTAGAAACTTTGATTGATACATATTTAAAAAGTAGGAACAATCGTAGAAATTACAAGAGACTTTCAATGAAAATGAGATGACCAGAGGAATAGAGTTCTTGAAACACACATACACTAATGCTTCGAAGCCAGTCAATGAAACTTTCGATGACTCCTAAAGAGTTTTTAGAAGACAGTGTTGCCAAATTAAAAAAAAATTATTTCGAGGTTTTATTTCATGATGTTATTAGTTACCCACATAGACTTATGTTTGAGTTGTATTTATTTTTACACAGTTACAATGAGAAACTTTAGGTTAGAAAAATTATTAAAACGGATAGCAAATGGGGGCAAAATGCTCAAATTTCGACATTTTAATAAATAAATAATAAGTTATACTATTTTTATAAGAAGATTTCCTATTTGGCAATAGCAAGCTTTACTATTTTCTGTAGTAAAATCCGATGTAGGAAAAATTAGTAGAGAAATTAATCAATTGTACAAAATGAATAAAAGTAATAAGTATTTTAAATAACATAATATACTAAATATGTAGAAGAAATTACTATTGTCTGTAGGAACACGATGTGTATTAAGGACATTTTCTACTTTTTGTCACAAAGGTTAATACCAATTATTAAAATTGGTCCCAAATATTACTAACTGATTAAGCAGACGGTATCGAGCCTTGGACCGAGCGCAGCCGAGTGCATCCGACGTGTACCGATCGCCGATCAACGGATTTTTAGGTTGCGAAAATGACATTTGATTTATGTTTTAATTCAAAATCCGCAAAAAAACGTAATTTAAAAAACAAATATTTACTTATTTTAATTACATTAAAAATTTTGTTGTTTAAAATTATAAAAACATCATCAATATTAATCAATTAAGGATTAAATAAATTAGAACCAATAAACTTTCTATCATTTAGGTCATATGGCAGTTTTAATTCTGAGTCTCAAAGTGTCTCGTAGGTAGATAGATCATCGCCCGACTGCTGTCCCGGAGACGCGTGTTCGATACCCGCCAGCCTTCGTTTTCTTCTAACCCGATTTTTCTGTTTCAGCTTTATACTATAATACTATCTTTTAAGAATATATACATATATGTCATTTCTAATGTTGGGCAATTCTTAATTTAAATAAATGTGAATTACGTTAAACGGTTAAACGTAGAATATGTGTGTAGGTAGGCTTGTGTCAAAGTTAGCAATACGTGTTTATTTTTTTTACTATTCCGACTGTAGCATATTTTGCTAACCAGTTAGTAATTCGATGGGGGCCATGCCATCTCACATGTGGCAAGCCTCTCTGCGGCATGTCACAACTATGGCATCTCTATCTAGCGGCATCTCTCCCGCCATCTCCCGCGCGGCATTTCTTACAGTGAAATTGACATTTTTTCGGCATCTCTCATCGCGCCCCTGTAATTGGCCAAAGAAATAATGTTGGTCAAACCCGTACCCCTTTTCCAACGTCTCGTGGGGAGGGGGCAAGGTACCCCTGTGACTGGCCACAGAAATAATATTGGTCGAATCCCTTTACACTAGTGAGAGATGCCGCTAGGTAGAGATGCCGCAGTTGTGACATGCCGCAGAGAGACTTGCCGCATGTGAGATGTGATAGGGACCCAATTCGATGCGCACGGTCCCTGCGCATCATTTTACTACAGTAATTTGTAAAAACTGTTACCTTCAACAAATATTAATCCAACAAATTTACTATTTTCTCCTATCAAAATTAGTAAATGGCAGTAGTGCAGACTTGCAGTTTTACTACAGAGGTTAATAAATACTTCAAATGTCTTTTACAATAAATGCAATAGTTTTAACTTTTATTCCAATATATTTTATAATTCTTTAAGTATATAGCTACGAGATACTATTGAGGTTAGTAAATATTATTAAAATTTGCGTTTTGCCCCTCATTGCAAAGTTCAGATAGTAAAATCTAGTGTGATTTTTAACAATAAATACAAACAAGGGTTTCTCAGTGTAGATCACTGCACACAAACTCATATATTTGACCCTATGAAAAATCGAAAGAAATTCTGCGGCGGGATTCGAACTACTTGACAACGCAACTTATCCCTGACAACTAATCCCCATGGCTAACCTAACACATGGAATATTTTGCACAAATCCCAACGAATAGCCGAAGCACGGCACTGCAGGGCCGTCTGAAAAATACCTGGCCCCCGTTTCAACACATGAAAATTAAATTTTATGAAATAAAATCCCTTTTTATGTGAACGTCACTACGTTTTAACACAAGCGTCCAATGTGGCTGTCATTGTGCATATATAGATAATGTAGCCGACAGTCAACGAGTTCTTCGACAACTCGTAAATGAGTTA
Source organism: Andricus coriarius (assembly GCA_932066315.1). NCBI lineage: Eukaryota > Metazoa > Arthropoda > Insecta > Hymenoptera > Cynipidae > Andricus > Andricus coriarius. The sequence continues at coordinate 3,613 of CAKNWT010197011.1, forward strand.
TTCGTTTATGTGATGGGAGTTATTTTGTATTTAAAATCTTTTGGAATCTGGAGGACTTTTTATAAAAAATTGAATGCTTGTCTAGAACTTTGTCAAAATCTGCTGAATACAAATTCGAGAACTGATGTTTCTATAGATTGTATTCAAATAATTCTATGACTTTATTCACTTTTTCGATAAAATCTGCGGTTCTTTAATAAAAATTATATGAGATTCTACAAAAAAATGGCCTATCCTAGAATGGGTGACTAGTCAAATAAAGTTTCGACAACCTATTTTTTCCGTGTACGACGTAGGCGATCATTTAAAAACTATGTATAAAATTTAGACATTTAAAACTTTACGGCCTCACAATTGAAAAATGTTAATTTAAAAGAAATATTATGCCTCCTGCATTAAAAAATGCAAAATCGAAGGATTGAAAATAAAACTACTTTTAATCGGAAAATTAATAATTTTAAACTCAAAATGAAGTGTCACGGGGAAAAACGATCAGAGTCCACTTATTGAAAAAAATGAGATAATAGCTTTATCTTACAGCTCATTACCGATGGATTCAAAACGTAATTCGTAACTGAGAAGTTTGACCAAAGTTTCAGTAAAAATAAATGTGAAAGATATCGGATGTCGGGGAAAAACGATCAGAGTCCACCTGATTACGTGTAACTTGTAAAACAATGATCAGAATTAAAGCAGTAGCCGGACCTATAGTAATGCATATATCATATCATAAATATCTTAAAAAATTATCTTCCCTATCTCTCACTTTAATGTGTTTTTAATATCGGAATATCGCTATTTTTAAAACAATATCGATATCTTGGATATCGATATTTCCACGCCCGATATATCGATATACTGCCTATTCACAAAATAGATGTGTTTCAACGTGTGCATGCGCCATCATTAATCCCTTGCAGAAATTTCACCGTGGCCCCAATCGGGGCCCGATCTGGCCAAATGGGGCCCAGATCGGGAAGCCAGGTCGGATCAGACCCGTGATGAAACGCACGGACCAGTCTGGGCCGTACTTGTTAGCCCGATCGGTGTGCCGGGTCAGTGCCAAATCGTCACCCTATTAGGTCCCGATTGAGTTATATTAAAAATTATGGGGCATTTTTAATCTAAATAACTAACAGTCCACAAGATAAATTGAACTGTATTATTTAATAATTTGAAATCATGATAATATACTTCAAGCTTTTCGTTGTTTTTTGCGATTGCCGTCCCAATCGTGAATTAGTGACTTTTCCCAAAAATTTGATGGGAAATATTCCTTATATTATTCTGTAAAAGTTTAAAATTTCGGGAATTTCCCGAAATTTATGTGGGAAAAATTTCCCAAAATTTGTGCAATCCTAATAGGAAAAGCAATGAAGGAACCGCCTTGTTGATCATCATGTTGTTGATCACGGTCAGTGATGCCACTGTGGGCGTCTTTTGCTACTGCGCTTGCGTTCGGGCCGCACACTGGTTGGAAGCAGTTGGCACGCAATTCAAAATTGGAATTAAAATGAATTCTTATGAGAATACATACAAAATAGTAAAAACATTATAAAGAATCATTTCGAATTACTTTTTCAACAAATTTCTTCTGAAATTAAATGTTTTGTGAAATAGAAATTATTCTTTGGAAGTCAAAGAAAATAAACTGTTATTTAATAAATATATGTGTTATAAATTTTTATCTTGTCTATAATCAGAAGTTGTACAATTTATATACATTTTTGTGCATTTTTCAATAATTATTTATTTAAATTACAAGAATTACTTTTAATTCCAATTTTGAATTGCGCGCCAGCTACGGCCAACCAGTGCGCGGCCCGAACGCAAGCGCAGCAGCAAAAGGCGCCCACATTGGCATCACTGAGTGTAGTTCCACCGATGAGACTTAAGCGGCGTTGCTTGGCTTTGGCGTGACTTATAGGCAGTCGCGTGACTTATACGAAGCTTCTCAGGAAACCTGAAAGTAGTTCTGCCAACTTAATTCTTGTCGTCGATAGGAGAGAATTCTAGTTTGCCTTGATTGCGGCAAATTTTAAAGTTGCCAGCACTACTTCCACGCTTCCTCCTGAGAAACTTCCTATAAGCCACGCCAACGCCGCTGAAGCTTTCTTAAACACCCGACGCATCATTTCTGTTTCGAGAGACGTGACACGTCGCGCCCTGGCGAAGTTCTCATGAACTCATGAAGCTCAGAGCGGAAAAAAAACTGTATAGTGGTGCATAGTATACTACACTTAACTGATTAATCAAAAACTTTGTTTGTAGATTTTGATTATTATTTTTAGACAAATTTTATTTTTTATACAAAATCATCAACTTAATAATTATTCATTGAAAATCGAAAAAAATTTATAAAACTTTCAAGCTTTCTATGCCGAACTGTTAAAAAATCTACAATTTTCTATAATCTTCTATGAAAACAACGGAAAGAAATCTTTGAAATAAATCTTTTTTCCACAAAAATGTGTAAAATTATTCAAAATATTGTGCTAGTTTATCAAATAGATTAGAGCAAAATATCTTTCTGAACATGCGGTAATACTTCAAGAGTTTTTAGAAATTTTACCTAATCTACGTGGAAATCAAGAATTATTTTTGGAACGATTCCCTACATTCAGCAGGAATCATTCAATTCCCCAAATTGTAGGGAATATTTACGGAAATTTCCACAAATCTTGGGAAAAATGATTTCCCCCAACGAAAATGTGGATTTTTCCCCACTAAAAAGTGTCGAAAATTCCCGAAATTTTTTACAGTGTACAATAAAATTTAGTAAAGAGCTTAAATAGTGTTTAAATTTAATTTAAATTATATAATGTGATTTTCATTTTGAGGTTAAGTTTCACTGATTTATTAACTTTCACCCGACACGTCACGTGCATATGGCAATTCGGCTATCGTACGGTATTTCCGAACACGCAATGTGCTCTTTTTACACTTTGGCATAATTTTATTAAACTTGATTAATATTTAGATAATTAACATCAAGAGTTTACTCTGAAATTGACGTGTCAATAAAGTAGACAACAGTACCACTCTGATACAAAATTCAGCGATTCCCTTAACATGTACTAGGTGGCGTTGCAAAACGGGCAACCCGGTATGGCACGACTCTGGGCCATGAAATTAGCCCTACCCGGGCCAGATCATGCCAGCCCGATCGGGGCCAGATGGGTAATAGGGAAAATATATGGCGATTTCTGCGAGGGATGCTGCACAGTCTGCTGGATTGAAGCAATTTGTATGGCATTTTGTAGCATGCAAGGTGGGTGTGGCAAAAAAATATTTGTAGCACTCCTGGAGCATTTTGACATCTTACATATTTTTCATATTCTTCTAACTATAAGGTTTCTTTTATAACAAAATAAAGCAATGTAAACAAAATTGCAACAAAAAGAAATAAAAACATAATAATCATCTAAGACAAAAAAATCAAACATTTTTTCATAATAAACAAAAATTTGGTAATAAATTCAATATCAAAAAGTTAAAATGTTATACATATTATATTTGCTGATTTTTATATCTCTATATATAAACTAAAATTATGCATCTAAAAACCTTACTTTTCATTACCTTTTTGGCGAAAAATTTTCGGAAAGGTTATAGTTTATTATCAGTTTTTCCTGAGGATAAGCCAAAAGTACGCTTACGTCGATGGATGTTGCGTCAATGGAAAACAACACAAAAAGACTTCCTAAACTTTTAAAATAGAGGGGATCCTTAAATCTTTTGGAAAATTGTTTTATCCTGCTCTGATCGATATTTTTATCATTTAGTCATTTAGTTTCATTTCGTAATATGAAAGTCATTACTAGTTACGTCGATGGATATACTAATTATAATATGCAACGTTTTTTTGGACTTTTTCTTATGAAAGTTCATAATTTTTGGCTTGAATATTGGTGCATATGTAGTGAGATGTTTATTTATTTATGGAATATTGGTGCATATGTAGTGAGACCCATATTTCAGTACGTATTGTTGAAAAATAGTAATTAAGTTACTCTAAAAGTTACAACTAATGTAACTTCTCACTAACTTAGTTAATTGTAACAAGTTACTACCCAACACTGATAATTGTCATGAGAAAATTGAAAAGTTCGAAGTGGTTTAAAATTATAGACTTTAACAATTTTATTTGTATATCTTTCCTGTCTTTTGTCATTCATAACATTAATTAAAACTATTATTATTAGAAAAAAACTAAAAGTTAGGATTGAAAATCAAATGAATTACGCGCAGAAACTAATGTTTAACATATTATGAAATACTTTTATTTATCTTAAATATTTTTTAATAAAATCTTATAAAGATTCAGTGCTTATGTGGTCATGTATTTTCAGGTATATCCCAATTATTATGCTTAATCTTTCAATTTTTATACAGTCCTAGATTATAGAATCAACGAAAAAGTATACTCTAGTCGAATTGGAATTTTTTTTTTAATTTCATAGTTCAAAGACTAGTTTAGAAGTGTTTGACTTTACAAATGCCATTATAAATGATTGCAAAGTGATTGCTTAATTCATAGTGATTTAAAAGAGTTTGCAAAGCGATTGCAATGTGCTGGTCAAAGTCGAGGTCAAAGTATAAGATAAGCATAGAATTTTCGTTACCTTTGACAACTTGCTTATGTCCCCAAATTGATTACAAAGTCTTGAAAAGTGATTGTAAAATTATTGCAGAGTGATTTTCATTTTATATTTCAGTGAGTTCAAAGTAATTACAAAATGAATGCAAAGTGTGTGCAAAATTATAGAAATAAATCCTTGACGCCGATTATTGCAAAAGTGATTTAATGTATACCTTAAGTATCGATAAGAGTTGGAAATATTATATTTGAAATATATAGCATAATTTAAAAAAAAATACTTACTATCATTGGAAAAATTACCTGGAAAGTTCATTAATAGCTTCAGTGTTTTACTTGACCGGGTAATGTTACGTAAAAATTCGTAATACTTTACTTTCTATCATACTTTAAAAACTTAAAAATTTATATTTAATACAAAAAATTACATTTTACCTATTTACTATGATATGTTCATTTAAAGGAAATAAATATTATATCATTTTAAATAAGTGTTGAACTAAGGCAATTAAATTTGTATCATTCAACAGAGAAGCAAATTAAATTATGTATGTGATAAAAATTGTGGATACTCAAAAGATATATGAAAGGGGATGGGTTTTGAAAAAATTGATCTTACACATTGGTGTATACGGAAATACGAGGTTGTTTATTATAATCATATTTATAATCAATATGCATCATGGCGAAGTGTCGTGTGTGTCGTGTACATACATCAGCATGTATACTGTATATGTATACATATATATTTTATACTTCCTCTCTCTTTTCTTCCTCTCCTTCATCAATACAGCTTTACGTTTTGCATGTGTATTTACATCAAAAGTCTCCTTGTCGGATACTCGTTTTATTCCTATTTATATTTACCAATAAAATTAGTACTTTGTTTTGGCGTGTTTTTGTCTAGTGTGTGAATGTGTAAATGTGTTTGTGTATGCATAGTTTGTGCACTGTACTTGTGTACATGACTCGCTGTGCGTGTTTGTAGCGTGTAACAGCATTATCTACAGGACGCTTCTGAAATCAACGTGTCAAACTAATCAACAGGGTATTGTACAATATTACACGATAAAGTCTCAAATTTTTTATACACAATAATAATAAAGTGTCGCTATCAGCGACAGCAATAATAATATCAATATAATATTTTATATAATAATAATAATAATAATAATAATGTTAATAATGACAATGACGAAATAATCATTCGCAATATTATAATGAAAATCAATATATTTATAATATCAATAATTGCAGTGGTCGGCCTATCTTACAATGAAAACAAAGGAACATCACTGACGCGTCAGATGTCAGTTTTGAAGTAAGAATCTTGTCAAACAGATCCAACAAAAAGGGGCAAGCAAGCTCATTTCGACTGGAATCGACTTGCGCGTTTCGGCGCTGCGTTTAGGTACTCGAGCTCCTCGCAACATAACAACGTTGCCGTGAAATTAATTAAATGTGAACGTAAACTTTAACGAAACCACCTCCTACCAGACGAGGCCCTCGCTCTGCATCTGGTGCGGCTCAGGAAATCCGCCCCCGGCGCCCCCTCCACCCGGGCCGCCCGCATTTCCACCCCCGCTGGGATTACCCTGTCCGCCACCTATAAAAGAAAACAAAATTCGTCACCACAATTTTTAAGGCTAATAGGGATTTGATTGCCATTTTTCTTTTTCATGTATTTTGTCTGGTCGCCCTACAATTATTTGACGTACCACTTGTTAAATTATTACTATTAAAGTTTTGCTAGGCTAAAACTGCTTGACATGGAGAGAGTTTTGGATCAACGCCCCGCCATCTGCTACCTAATGACAGTGATTCATTATTTTGTCATGTGGGATTATGCAGCCTTATTTCTCTTCTGAAAGTCACAACTGAGAGGAATTGTAGTATTCTTATTATAAATGTTGTTATATTTATCTTGGTAGTGCAGTTTTTGCATTTGAATTTAAATATAGCAAAGGATATCCTGGTTTTCTATCTTGATGCAATGAAATGGACTTGGCAGTAAAGATATTTTGAAAAATTGTGCTAGAGAAAAAATGAACATCACTTTTATGTCAAAGTTCCATAACATTCAGCTCTTTATATGAGTTTTTCAACAGTAGAAAAAATTCGCAGTGAAAGTTTCGAATATAAATGCATCCCTAACCAATCCGCACTATTTTGAATCATTCCGAAATCGGTATTCGCTCCAATCCACATTAATCAGAACCAATCTGAAGCAAATTTTCAATTCTTGTAAATTCGTACACCAACACCCAGCGCAGCGCAGTTTAATTTCAATCCTTTTCGATTCGTGCACGCAATGCGAACTCAAATTCATTCAGTTTAATTTCAATTGCACACTAGGATTGAAAGAATTGAATCCTATTCAATTTTCAAGCCGAATGAACCCGAGCTCGGATTTATTCGGAATTCGGATTCATTGAGATTGTACTCAAAATTTAATGATAATTTCAGATATACTTTTATTCATCAAGTAGTTAAGTATAGTTTCTTGCAGGAATTTTTTCTCTAACAATAATTCGCTCAATGCAAAATGACTATTTGTTGTAACGCGATAAAATGACTTATAACAAAAGCTCTGTTATCTTGCAAATTATTAACTTTAGAAGAATAGTGTTCATTACAAAAATGTGTATTTCAGTTGGTACTTTCAAAAGAGTGTTCCTTTTTTTCACTCATAAAATACTTTTTCAGTTATTAATAAAAGTATTTGCTGTTACTTATTTTACACGTTAATTAATTTTGTGCAATAAATATTCGTCGGAGCGAAAAAATGCCGAAACAAGTATTGTTCCTCGTGAGCTTGTCTAACAAAAGGAGAAAAAAAGTTTAAAAAATGTCAAATTTAAAATGTTTAATGTAACGTTTATAAAAAAATTATTAATTGCGAATATCTCGAGAACGGTACATTTGCCAAAGTTCTAAAACACAGTTTTATAATCAGGAAATCATTTTACATACACTCAGAAAAAAGTTTCTTCTACTCAAAGAAAATTTCTTTGAATCAAAGAAAAATATGTATTGGCTCTCAGTCAAACAAATTTTTCTGTAAATTAAAGAAATATGTTGGTCGCCTTTCTTTTTGTGGTTCAACAGAATATTTTACTGTTTGAATGAAAAATTTTCTTCCATTTTACGAAAATATTTCTTTAATTTAAAGAAATTTATGTTGTTTCAATGTATATTTTTCTTTACTTTAAAGAAATATATATTGTTTCAATGTAATTTTTTCTTTAATTTAAAGAAAAATTTAATTCATTGACCTAAATATTTCTTTGATTTAAAGAAATATTTTATTGGGATAACCAAACAATTTTTTGAAACCAATGTAATAATTTATTATGTATCTTAAACAAATAATTTATTAGATTAAAAGAATCATCAATTTGAAATGAATATATATTTCTTTGTTCAAAACACAAAACTTAGTTGAATAGCATACATTTTTTCTTTCCGTACATTTATTTAACTAAATGTAAAAATTAATTTCGTTTCTTAAATGAAATAATTTATTCGTTTGAAAGTTGTTTATTTTTACATTCTCATTCATGAGAGTGTAATGTATTCGTCCAAATTTTCGATCTCTGGTTTTCAACGGATCTTTACGTTTCGGCACTCACAGATTCCGAATATCATAAAATTTTGTCGGTGTCTGTTTGTCTGTCTGTCTGTATGTATGGTTACCTGAATTTTGTGGACTCGCTAACTTTTGAAGCATTTGTCGAATCGAGTCAGCCTTTGATAAACTTTTCAAGGGTCCCAAAATGAAGGTCAAGTTCGTTAACCAGATATTTTGGATAAAAATTCATAAAGTGAGCGCATTTTGAAAATTTTTGAGACCACTTTTTTTCACTATTTGCAAATTCTACGTACGGTGATTAGTAGGAAGCAAAAAGGCAAACCATTTATCCTAATGACATTTTTCGATAAAATCCAAATTATCAGAGTTATAGTATTTTCAAAATCCAAAAAAACAAACGAAAATTAACATTTTAAGCCGAACAACGCACGATATAAAAAAAATAAAGAGGAGAAAAACGTTTCTTTTTAACAGCCGTACAAGATTATCATAAGAATTTTTTGAATTTTTCCGAAAAATCAAAATTTCAAATTTTGATCGCACTAAAAATAATAAAAAATCAAAAACTCCATTTTTCTGTCAAACTATGCAAGATACAAAAAAAGATGAATAGATAAAAGTCGTGTACCTAAAAAAGATCTACAAATTTGTTATGAATTACTTTTTGATAGGATTTGTAATTTTTGTTTTATTCGTGAAAACAACATTAAAAATCAAAAAATTAAATTTGTGGACAAACGACACAAGCTATGAGAAAAAAATGAATAGACTGAATTGCTCATCCAAAAACAGATCAAAATGTTTATTAACAATTTTTGGATAAGACGCTTGGTTTTTGTTTTAATCGTAAAAAAAACATTAAAAATAAAAAAATCTGCCCGCCGCGAGGGCACATTCTCATAGCGCGCTATGTGCGCGGCTCGCTTCGCTCGCAAGTTTCAGCGTGTGTAGGGCGCACGACTGTTGGTTCTCGCGCTTCGCGCTCGATAACATATTTTTTCAAAAGCAATCATCTGTATAACCTAGTTGTTGAGCACGAGGCGCGAGTATCGCAATGAGAATGTAATCGTCAAGGCCGTAAGTGCTTTGAGAACCCTCTATAAAGTCAAATTGAAAAAAAATGTTTAATTTCACTTTATGATTGTAGTTTATGAGGGGTTTGAATCACAGTTTTTGATTTGTGCGCTCAAACTGGGCGCATTTCCAGGGCAGCTGAGAATACAAATTAGTGCAATGTAAGGAGAAAATTTTAATGTCGTCATGAAAAATAAAAATTGTACATTATTTTGCAATATCTGAATAAGCAGTGCCAGTACCAGATGTTTCACAACATAGTGTGCGGAGCACGAGATGCGTGATAAGAATCTGTGTGTTAAAGCCGAAGGAGCTCTAACAAAAGAGAATTCACAATCATCAAATTACAGTTGTTAAAGCTTTGACGTTTAATTTTAAAAGGTCTGTGCACAAATGTGTGAAAATACAAAGACCGAGCGCGCAGCGCGAGGTAAATACATTATTAT
>CAKNWT010197021.1:0-16275 GCA_932066315.1 Andricus coriarius
ATGAAGAAAAAATTGTGGGTGGTACTTGAAACTATTTAGATTATCAAGCTGACCATCTAAATTTTTAAACTTCAAGATTGACTATCCATTTTTCTCCGTGTACCTACAATATAAAAACAAGGTGATTTATTGATTATCATTCATAATTAAGGAGAAAAAAATCTGTTAGCCACAAATCGGATAAGCCTAACGCTGTCAGATTGTTAGTCCAGAAAACTGGAAATGAGATCTCAATCGTCGTAAACGTAAAAGTGGAAAGAAGAAATATTTTTTTATATGTGCTTAAGACCAGTGACATGCGTATCTTCAGGCGCTCTGGATATATATACGTATTCATGCTTTATATATCATTCATAATTCACAAATAAAAATAATTTTTGTCTCAAATTGAATAAGTATAATACTGTCATATTGTGAGTGTGAGAAAGAAAAATGGTTTAACTGACTTGTTCTTATCAAATATCAGTCAGGAGTAGGAAGAAAAATTAATTAGGAAAAATTAAATTATTTTGAAAATATGATTTTTAGTTCGAATGCCTAAAAAATTATCTTCTCCAAATTCGAGATAAATCGATACAATCATAAATTTTGACGGGGTTCCCAAAGAATACCCCATAAATAACAAATTTGAATTTTATGTAATATTGCGGTTTATGTGAGTGACGAAATGAACGTGTTTTCTATACGTTATAATTTCTTCAATCAATGATAATAATAATATAATTTAGTTTTTAAAGTATATATAGTTTACTTCAAACTTGCAGGATAAACATTTTATCTCACCATATTTTCGATAGATTTTCATATTTTCATGTCCTAATTTGTTTTCTGTGATTACTCGTAAATTTTTGAATAAATTTAAATGGTGTAAACAATTTTATTTTATTCAAATAATTTATTTTTGTAATTTTTTAAAAGATTTAAATAATGTTATGTACTAATTTGTTTTCTAAGAATACTCGTGAATACTTGAGCAAATTGGAATTGTTTGAAAAAATTGTTAACAGCGTTCCTACAAAGCAAACTGAACGCTCATAGCAATTAAATCTGCGCAAAAAGTGGAAAACGCATTTTGTCCTTTACCGATAAAAACACATAAAATCAATGAAATAAAATAATTTTTTTGTTGAAAAATTTCAATTTTTTTAAACATTTCAGAGTATCCTTAATGCAAAGTAGTACTTAAAAATATTCCAACTTTGATAAAAATGGCAAAAATAATTTTTTTCAGGAAAATAAAATGGTTCAAACCATTCAAATTTGTTTAAACATTTACGCTTATTCTTAGAAAGCAAATAAGTACTTAAAAATATTTTAAAATGTCGAAAAATTTAGTGAGATAAACTGTTTCTCCTGCTTTTTTATTTAAACTATTATAAATTTAAACAATAAAATTATTTAAATGTTGTCACTAGTTAAAGGAGTCAAAACGTCTGGAAAATACGTTCATTTCGCAATTACGGGGGAAAAACTTTCAATAAGCGTTAATATATCGCAATATTACGTAAAATTCAAATTTGGGAGGGAACATAACATGGGGTTTTCTTTGGGGACCCATAAGAGTGACTTAAATTCATTCAACCTTAAAATTTAGAATTGATTTTTATTTTCTGATCAATTCTGCAAATACACTTAAACACGCAATTACAGTGAAACCTCGCCTCTTCCCCTGACCTTGAAACGAAACGATTGAACCCGATTCTTTTAATTCCCTAGCTGGAGGGGGCCCACCCTTACCGCGAGTGGGTAGTTTATTTAGATCAACGACGTTCATTGGCTGACCCGTTCTTGTATCGATGCGCCGCCTGTCGCTACTTTTTGAGCCGAAAAGCGCGGGTGATTTGAAATTAATAATAAATACTATCAATAATAATACAAACTAATACACCCGACATTCCTAGAACTCCTGGCCCACGCAGTTTCCCAGCGCTTATGGCGAGAGACGGTTGCGACTCTCTCCTCGGAAGGGCCGAGTGTGCGATTAGTCAGTCGCTTATATTACGCAATATGATACATTCCAAGTGAAAGCGGTTTATGCGGTCTCGGCTTATTGCGCAGTTGAAAAAGTCACGGTCCGTTAGTCTGTATGCATGCTTGAGTGTTTTCCAAGTGTCTTTCAAGTGTTTTTGATGGCGTACGACAATTTGCCAACTAAAACTCAATATTATAGAATAAAAAAACGACGCAAATATTTTTCGGAATAGTGAGTTTTGTGGCATGACGTCGATAGGTGTGAATGTCAGCAGTCAGGAAGATTGGTACATGGTACTGCAACTGCATACGAGTTTTAGGAGAAAATCTCCGAAACGTGAAGGTAAGTTATAAAGGTCTGCATAGTAATCTTTTCAAGTGTATAATGCATTTGCGCAATTCTGTTTCTTCATCTTTTTATCGGTCGAAGACCTTTCAGTTTCCTATGAAGTCATACTAAAATACTCAATTCAAGGCTTCCCGCTCTTCGGGTCTCTTTTTAATAGGTGAGCCACTGTGCGGAGGGGAATATACCGGGACCGTGGTGGGAGTTGCCGGAATCGCGCAAATGAAAATAACCGTCTACAGCTGACGGGGAATAAAGGCGATAGGGAATAAGGGAGTTGGTGAATAGTTGAGACTCCACTGTATTTTTATTATATTATTGTGCTTAGACATTAGATTTACAAAAAGCTGACTTTTTCCGATGTTAAATCAATAGGAATAAATTCATAGTCTATTCGCCACCTCTAAATATTACCCGTTTGGGCTCAAATTTGGAGATCATTCTTTTAGGCATTCAACACTTCGATGGCACACTGGGGTCAAAAAGACCCCAGGCATGTTCAGCTTATTGAATTCCCTTTAAGATTTGAAAATGGTACTTATACGGTTATTAAAAAAGAAAAAAAGTCATTATATCTTTGTAAAAAATGTCATTTTTTGCTATGTTTTAACTTCTGCAATCTTTTTTCTATTTAAAATAAATTTTTATCTAAAAAAATCAGAGCATTCTTTGAAGTAACTATCCAAGAGTTTGTAAAAAATTGAGCTACTCAAAATAATCAATTTGCTCTTTGCGGGAAGCCTTTTTCGCTTGGGGTCAAAAACACCCCAGTATGCCAGCTATGTTACGCGTCGGGAAGTGTGCCATCGAAGGATTGAACCAAAATGGGGGTGTGAGAGCCACCCTAGTGGACATATTTCAGTGAGACGCATTAATTTCTTAAAGGCTGAGTTATTCAGTTGTATATTTAAGTTAATAGAGTTCTGACAATACTAACAAATGTACTATGATGGTCCATTAAGTTTTTATTGTATATTTTTAATCCGTGATTGTAATAAATTACTTCGTTTCCTTCGAAGCCGAATAAAGTATGTATACGCCATCGCGTATCTTATCATTTATACATTCTGGCCTGAGGAATAATCTCGATCTTTGACGTCAAGGATATGGTCACTAATTTGGATATTGAAAGAATAAGGTATTCATTGATAAACTGCAGCTCTAAACAAGGATTATACCATCAAACATATTAAAATCGTTCTCGTGAGTAAAGTTTGGATGGTCAAGTAGGGACCGAACACAGAGACTTTAAAAGCAGATCTTGTAGTAATGCCAGTAATGTACATCTGATATTGTGATAAGAATCATAGGAATGTGATCAAAACTACTCTTTTTTTATAACTATTTATCGCTTGGGCGAATAGTTCCCTGTCAATTATTGTCTCTTAAACTATTAAAGTGGTATTTATAATATATTTGTCTTTTACAAGAGCATTTCCCTAATTCGAAACACAATTAAAAAGTAAAGCCTAGCAGTATAATTATTACAATAATGATAAAACGTTAGAGGGTTGTCACGCTCATTGGTTGTCAAGGCAACTCAATTTAATTCTTTTGGAAGGTTTAGGGTGGCTTTAAATATGAAGTATATTATAGTGCAGCTGACAGGTATTTAGCGTGACAGGATATTGGAATACCTAGAAATTGAAATTAAACTCACACGCCGTAATCTCATCTAAACGAAACAATTTTCGACATTCATGGTTGTCATGTTATTATCAAATATGATGGTGGTCTTGATATTACCATAATTGGCATCCGTGGCGAAATATGGGTAGTACTTGTATGTAAATAATTGATCAGAAATGTATGCAGACCCACACATGCTGAACGAAAAATAGGGTTCTATGTAAATCCATATAATTACTTGTACAATCAATTAACATTTCTCGGATTTAAAATATTCTTAAAAAATCAAAACTTGCTTCTAAATTGCGAAAGATTACTGCCGAGTTTTACAACAAGTTGGTTCTTCATGTACTGTGTTAAATATTCTGGACATATTCTGGACATTTTTCCTTCTCTACATACCGTAAATGTAAGTAACAATATATTATATTCTCTAGTCCAGTTTTTTGTTTTTATCACATATGAAAAAATATTTGCCAACAAAAATACTGTTTCCGTTTTCTAGCGCCAATGGTGTTCTTCCTTATTTTGTAATGATATTTTCCTGGTGAGGTCTGGCGTCGCCAGATGAAAGCTTGGATTCTAAATAAACATTATTATTACGATATCGGCTAGTAGATCCAAAACTTCATTTCGCCGATAACCTATATATTTGACTTCGCTAGTCGGCAACCATAACGTCTTTTTGAAATAATTTTCTAACTTTATAACCATATATATTAATATCAAAAAAGAAAAACTTTGAGCCAGTAACTATTATTTGTTGATTTTTCATCCAACACGCAACTTCTTACTATTGTATAAAATTGTCTATCGCTATCGGATTAAAATTGGAATATTTGGGGATGTTTTGATATTTAGTATTCTAATAGATTTGCAGGTGCTATTTTCTAATTTTCACTTTGCCACCATTTTATTTTCGTTCCTTATCATTAACCCAATTCCTTCCTCTGTTGCGTATACGCAACGTTACTATTGAACAAATTCGTATGTTTTTCATACGAATTCCACTGTTTCGTTAAAAATATATGTGTTTTGTAGAAAATTCATCTTTTTGCTTAAAAATTGAACATTATAGATAATTTTTCTTGGGAAAATGGTGGGAAAATTGAGAAATGGAGGGATAACAGAGGAAGAAAATGGGTTAACAAAGATTTTTCGTTAATCGAATAAACTCTCATGTGTATTCAAAGCTAAAAGATTTAAAGGAAAAAATAATATTTTTTTGTAGTTTTCTTATTCGTTTATCTCTCAACAATATGAAGTAGAAGAGGATGCGAGTGGGCGCAGTAAGATGATAAATTTTTCCTTCTTGACTCTAAACGTGTTCTAAGCGAAGATGTGCTCAGTTAAAAGAATTACTTTTACTAAATCGATCTTGGTTAAAAAAAAATGAAATGCTAATACTACCTGTGAGCTGATCTCGGGTGCTCCCACTTTAATTTTATTTATAATTGTACAGCTCTTATATTATGAAAACTTTGATTCGACATTATGATTAAGTAGCAAATATAATTCCTTCCTATAAAAGATTAAGAGTTACTCTGTCGGGGACCCCTACCCACTGTGAAAATACAAAGATATAATTAGGTCACTCAGTTCGTCTCGAATCAAGGTGCATTTTGTATTTCAACATCAAGTTTGAATTATGTTCTTGACAAAAATCGTACTGTAAAAAATAGACTCTCCAAATATTAAATAGACAAACTAAAAAAATAAGGTGGCATGGTCACTGAACTAGGCCACTGTACTTATATGCATTTGGGGTCGCTGCATCTGAAATTGGTGTCAGATTTGCTCTATCACTTCAGGTTTTTGAGAAAATTAGCCTTTTTGGTAATTTTTAAAAACAAATCAGGCTGTTGCGTTTTCTAGAATGACTCAAAATAAATTTGAAACCTTGTACTTTAAGATAATAGTGTTTCAAAATTATTTCTGTTGCTGATGTATTAAAAAGTGGTGAGCGAGTGGGCACGCAGCAAAAACCTGTCACTGCTCAAGATAGGCGACGAAAATAATTTGTTCAGCATAATTATCTTAAAGTATAAGGTGCAATCTTTCATTTATGTGAAAATATCAAGTTTGCATCCTTCGTTGCTTTTAAGAAATGCCCAAGAAGGTTAATTTTCTCAAAAACCTGATGAACTGGAGCAGATTTGGCACCAAATTCTGATTTAGAGACCCCAAAAATATGTACGTATTTTGGCCTGGTTCAGTAGTTATTTTACTTTTGTCTTCTTGTTTGCATGTGTTATGAACAACCGTAATTTTGTTCAATTTTTAATCAAATGTATGGATATTATAGTTCAATCGACTCATCTCGAGTCAAGAAATCATTTATGTTGTTGCATTAACTTTGAATTATCCCAATGAAATCAGATTTGCTGTAAAGCACCAATTTTTTAAATTGTATAAATAACCAAAACCTTCTTATTCTTCAACAAAATGTATTAATATTAGGTCCATCGATTCTGCTCAAGTCAATATATCTTTTAGTTTATTG
Organism: Andricus coriarius; assembly: GCA_932066315.1. NCBI lineage: Eukaryota > Metazoa > Arthropoda > Insecta > Hymenoptera > Cynipidae > Andricus > Andricus coriarius. The sequence continues at coordinate 6,450 of CAKNWT010197021.1, forward strand.
CATCAACTCTGAATTATGTGCATATAAACAGTTTTGAAAAAAAAACATTTTAAAAATATTATAAAGTTCTAAAAAAATTGTAATTATTATTTGCAGACATTCTTTGGCCAGGTTTGAGATGTTAGTGGTGTAAATAAGTCCTTCAAATTTCATTAATATATCTTCAACTGACCATCACAAATTTTTCTCTATCAGAAAGCAAAATGAATAAAGGTAGATGTAAATGTTTAAATAAGAAGATTCTAACTTATTTTTTATACTTATTTCTTTCGTTTATACGGGCATATTTAGAGCAAGTCTTTAAATAGATTCAAAGGATGCACGACTGTATAAGTGTTAATGGAGATTATTTTTAAAAGATATAATGAGGATTGCGTTGAAAAAAATTTTGTTTATTCATTCCAAAAACTTGCAGTGACCTACTTGTAGGGTTTATTTATTGACTTCTTCGGGTAATCAATCAGAAACAGGTACTGGATGTTTTTTTTTTAACTTGAGACATCGAAATATTTAAAAAATACGCATCCTTTGAAAAAAATATCCGTAATAAAAACTTTTGATTTTCAAGCGGAAAAAGCGACTTGGGGGGGGGGGGTTGGCTTCGAAAAAAAAATTGGAATTAATTTTACGTATTGCATAAAGGAGAATCGGAAACGGTGATAAAAAATTTGGGTTCCCCTTTGAAAATATAAAGTTACCCCCCCCCCTGTTCAAAGACGCTTTTCCTCCTCAAAAAAAAAAAGATATTATTCCGAATATTTTTCCATAGGATGCGTATTTTTTAGATATTTCGATGTCTCATGTTACAAAAAACACTCAATATATTGGATCGTCCGCGGGACTGCATACGCCCCACACAGCCGCTTTCCATGGACCCTGCCAAGAGACTGACTGGCCCAACACCCCACTCTCTATAACTGAGTGGGGTACGTACACTACACTACGTATACACAATCAATCGGAATTTTTAATTAAAGAATTGATAATAATTGATTGTACATATTAGATTGCCTACAGTACGTTCTATGTTACTGACATAAAGAGACATAAATATATAATAAAAAAAAACAGATTAAACAACCCCCGCAGGGTCCTACTGGGAGCAACGACCTCTTGACGAAACCTCGTGTACCTTGAGGACGCGGAGCGTAACTGATTTTTTGACTTGAACTCAGATACGTCGATTCGAGAAAAAATAGACTCGATTCAAGTAAAGAACAGGTCTACTTTACATGTTCCTTAAGTTATTACTGCTTAAATATGAACATTAGAATTTAAAAATATTTATTTCTCGGAGCAATATATTATATACGAAAGGAGTTCATGGGTTTTATACCATTTTTTTAACACACGAATTAATGAAAGTATCCTCAATTTTTTTTTTAAGTTTTCAAAAGATTTTTAATCAGCCCGTTCACACTCAACATATAAATATTGGTCTGATGTAAAATCTCTCACTAGCTTTTAAAATCGCAAAAATGGGTAAAAAGAGTGTGTAGAATTGGATTGACTGCGTCAGGAACATCAAAGTGATTGATCTAACTTCACGGTAGACAATCGTTGCTTTGTTATCACCAACACCATCTTCTGCTACCAGAAGTATGTTGACACTAATAGAAAGTTCTTGCTTGACAAGAGCGACTTTTCAGAGAATTTAATCTTCGAAGCTGCGAGACCTTTCAGCGCTCGTTTCACTCGGACAAAATGAGGCATAATTCATTAATCTAGTGTGTGAACATACATATAAGTAAAAAAAGTACCAATGAACTGTGATATTGAGGGGAAATTTTTATTGAAATAATAAATTTTCTGTCATAATAGATTTATGTCCTGCAGTTAATAAAATTCTCAACTGATAATGTGAATTTTCATGTTCGAATACAATTTCCAAATTTTGTTTACTAGTTTCATGAAGTTTACTATTAAACTATTCTTAATTTTAATTAAAATTATTTTTTCCCTACAATTTGAAGCACAATTATTAATTTAAGGGACGATTGAGAAACAAGATGGGAGAATATCTTCTACAAATTAACATACCCGCAACCGCTCTGTTAAAGGCTTTCAGAAAATTCGATTGGGCCATGTTCTAGGATCTGTGCGTCTCATGTAATAGCAAACCAACTCGCAGAAAGTATTGTTTTTGTATCAGTTTAACATATTTGGACATGGGCAATTGGACATCTGCCAGAAAAGGACCCAGTTACGGAGAAGTATAGTCATAGAGTTAGTCACACCAACCTATACCCAGATTGCTCTTTAACGTCCAAAATTAAACACCATAACAAAAATACTCAGAAAATTTAGAAAAAATGTACAAGTCAAGAAACGTAACCGCCAAGTATATGCAATCGCACATTCACAATGCAAAATCCGTTTAACAAAATGAAAAAAAAGAGAAAAGATAAAGTAGACATCCTACAAATACCCTTTCTTCATTTCTTTCCCTGGTTCTACTTTATTAATATCCTTTTTAATCTTTTCATAAAAACTGTTTACAATCATTTATCAACGTTTCGGTGTTCATCCAATATAACTATTAATGCATGCACTTGCGAGAATTTAAAATTCACTACATCAAAGTTGACAAGCGAAGTTAAAACGATAGTAATACATTTTATTCGAAAGAGTGGAAACATATTTTGAAGTTGCCATACAAAGCATATGAGAATATCAAATACGGAAACACGCGTACAATTATTATTTTTTTATTATATCTATGTAGATATATATATTGACCATTCGATATTTGGGTTTCTCTTTGTTTAAAAACAAAAAAACAAGCAATACGGCACAGTTATTAATTATCAATGTACTGCACGAGATTTCACAGGTTACGTTAAAAGTGAGGTGAAATATTTGTTATTTTGACCCTTTGTTTACATTTATTCTAAAAATCGAACATACCATGGCTAGTGATCGATTTTTATGTTTGATATACCTTTAAGCTCGGGTTTATAACGAAATAATCTAATATGAATCACTTTTGTACACATGTCATGTACACTAGGTACATAAAACGATGTTCGATATCGATTTTTAACCTAACCGACGCGCCGCATTGCTCGGAGTTTTCTTCTGTTTAAAACTAAGATAATTTTTTTATATAAGAATTTTAATAGACATCGCATCAGAGGAAAAAGGGTTGAGGTATAAAATCAAGTTGTGATGCGATGCTCGTTACTTTGGCCATCACTTACAACTTCCAATGTACAATTCAGAAACAATAAAGTCAAATAACTTTGTATATATTGAAATATTTGCGGAAAGCTGCATCTGTTTCAGAACATTGTTGTAACATCCGTACGAAGTTGTACGAAGTGACTAGCACTACTGACATTTACGAACATTGAAGAGCCACTGAACTTACTTTCCTGATTTAGGGAAACCAATTAAAAGTGTCCCAGAAGTTGGAACAAACTACATTGCAGTAGCAAAAGTGTCAGTACCGGAATGGGGAGTTACTCTTCAGTTTACCTAAAGGCCCAACAAACTCGGACACTTCGGTAAGAGCGTAATTTGTGAGCCACTGCTGAAGTGATCCGAGAATTTCACTCTGACGATTCTGAGGATCGTTCGGTATTCCGAGATTTCGGATTCCTTGAACCTTATCCATCCATTCCAACCTCGGACGTCTGTGGCAGTGGCAAGGGGTCTTACATACATAAGAAGGCAGGGTTTTTCGATCAATGTGTGTTCAAAGTGAAAAAGGTTGTTTGAAATTCTTAGTATGTCAGACTGAACCTCCAGCAAAACGTATTCCTATTAGATGAAACTTAATGGTACAAATATGGGTGTGTCTAAACGAAAACCCGGCTATTCGTACCGAAATTTCGGTAAAAATAGCCCCTTTACAAGCTCCCCCTAACCGGAACAAAAAAATCCGGCTATTTGTACCGAAATTTCGGTACACGTAGCCACGGCCTATTTTAAAAGAAGTTCTTATTATCTAACGAAGTACACTTGTCCATCAAAAAACCCTCTGAATCAGAAAAAACAGGTTTTACAATGGTGTCTGGTGACTGTTTTGGCAAACGTTTTAAGGAACCAAAAAGAAAGGCCGAGTTTATTAATTAGCATTTTTTAAGCAAAGCTTCAAGTTTTAACCACAAAAAAAATACTTAAAAATAAAAAATTTCATTTTGCGGTCAAACCATGCAAGATACGAAAAAAGATGATTTGATGAAAATTGTGCAACCAGAAAAGAGTTACAAATTTGTGATGAATCATTTTTTTATAGGACGCGTAGTTTTTGTCTTAATCGTATCAATTAAAATTAAAAATTAAATAATAAAATTTTTGGAAAAACGATTGAAGGTACGACAAAAAATCTGCCCGCCGCGCGGGAACACTCTCATCGCGCGCTATGCGCGCGGCTCGCTTCGCTCGCAAGTTTGAGCGCGCCTAGGGCGCGCTACTGTTGGTTCTCGCGCTACGCACTCGATAATATATTTATCTCGCGCTCGATGATTTATTTACCTCGCGCTACGCGCTCGGTCTTTGTATTTCCCCCATATTTGTGCACAGATCTTGTAAGCATCGAGAACTGTAATTTGGTGATTGTGAATTCCCTTTTGTTAAAGCTCCTTTGGCTTTAACGAAAACATTCTCATAAAAAATCTCGTACTTCGCACTCGATTTTGCCCAAAATATGAACATTTCTACATTATGTTCAACATTATTATATCAAATGTATATTATCATATTTATTTCTGTATCTCAAGCTGGTACTGCTTATTCAGATTCTGCAAAATAATGTACAAATGTTATTTTTCATTATGACTTCAATATTTGCACCTTAATTTGCACTAATTTTTATTCGAAGCTACCCTGAAAAAGCTGTCATTTCAATAAATTTATATTATCACAATTCATAATAGGCATTGTCATTGAAACATACTTATTTTCATTGTCTGGTTTTTATAATTAGAAAAAAGTGTGCGTTTCTCCATAAATTTAATTTGTTTATTTTCAACGTTATTTATTATGATTTAAACTGAAAATACGCCTACTGGTGTAAAGTGCTTCTAAGCGAATTCGTAGATATAATTTAAACGAAAAATTATGTTAAATAAAAAGTTACTGTAGCTTGCGTCGTTTTTCCAAAAAGTAAATTTGTAATTTTTGATGCATTTTTATAACAAGAGTTTAAAACAAATTTTTAGATCTTTTTTGGTTAAACAGCTTTTATCTTTTCATTTTTTTTTGTCTCTTGTGTCGTTTTTCCAAAAATGTATTCCAAACATTTAATTTTTTAAATTTTATTTTTATTTTTTACGACCAAAAAAACTACTCGCCCTTTCTAAAAATTATAAATAACAAATTTGTACATCCTCCTTGAGTGAACAAGTTTGTCTATTATTTTTTTTCTTTTCGTGAGTCGTTTTCCAAAACATTAAATTTTTTATTTTTAATCTTTTTTTTTTCGATAAAAACGAAAACTAAGCATCCTATCAAAAAATTGTTGATTAAAAATTTTGTAGCTGTTTTTTGTATGAGCAACTTCTGTCCATTCATTTTTTCTCATAGCTTGTGTCGTTTGTCCAAAAATTTAATTTTTTTATGTTTAATGAAGTTTTTCACGAATAAAAAGAAAACTACACGTCCTATCAAAAAGTGATCAATAACAAATTTGTAGATCTTTTTTCGACAAATAATTTTTGTCTCTTCATATTTTTTTGTATTTTGCATAGTTTGAATACAAAAAGTTGTCATGACAATCTTGTAGGGCTCTCGAAAATAAACGTTTTTCTCCTCTTGACATTTTTTCTTATCGCGCTTTGTTTGGCCTGAAATATTAATTTTCGTTTGATTTTTTGGATGGACCGTACATCGAATTTTCAAATCTTGAAAAAAAGTGGTCTCAAAAATTTTCAAAATGTGCTCAGTTTTTAAATTTTTATCAAAAATAGCTGGCTAACGAACTTGTCCTATTTATTGGGGCTTGAAGAAATGTGCCAAAGCTCAATCCAATCTGATCAGTTTTTCGAAAGTTATCGTGCCTACAGACAGACTACAGACAGACAGACACCTAGGTAAAAATCATTTTTTCTAGCTCAGGGGGTCTCAAAACGTGGAGATTTGATGAAAACCGACTATGTAAAATTTTACATAAAACCAATACCTTCTCATTAGGACGAGAATGTAAAAATTAATTCATAGAAGTTGTTGTACCAAAAAAGATCTACACATTTTTTTTAACTCATTTTCCGAGGTGACGTGTGGTTTTTGTTGTGATCGTAAAAAATGACGGTGACTGAAAAAATTAAATTTTTGGATAAAAAGTAGAGTGTACAAAAAAATAATACACAGAAGTTGTTTACCCAAACAATATCTACAAATTTGTTATTGATTATTTTCTGATAGGACGCGCCGTTTTTGCTTAGGCGTAACAATAAAAATAGAAATTTAAAAACAAAAATTTAGGAAAAAAGACACAAGATACGAAATAAAATAAATCAACAAAGTTGTTCAGCAAAAAAATATGCAGGGAAAACCTCCCTACAGTGGATAATGCAACCTACAGTGGATAATCATTCATTAAAAATATTGACATATGGAAAATAATTAATTTAATTAAATTAATAGTTAAGACACTATACCTGTTCATAAATAGGAATTAAAATTAATAATTTTTCTTTTATTTGTGCCCTTAATTAATGATTATCCACTGTAGGTCGCATTATCCACTGTAGGGGGTCTCCCTTACAAATGTGTTATGAATTTTGGTTATAAAAATACAATAAAAAAAGAAAAATTAAATTTTTGAAAAAACAACACAAGATGAAATAAAATTTTAATTAACAAAATTGTTCGCCTACATTATATCTACAAATTTGTTTTGAACCACTTTACGCTCGGACGCGTATTTTTGGTGTTAATCGTGAAAAATAACATTGAAAATAAAAAAACGCAATTTTTTTAGAAACATCAGAGGGTGCAATAAAATGTTCAATAACAGAACTGTTCGTCTAAATCAAATATACTTTCCTTTCATCATTTTTTGATAGGAAGCGCACTTTAAAAAAAGACATGAAACTGAAAATATATCATAGCTGCTAATAAAAATTAATACAAAATAGGGAACAAATATTAAAATAATCGTGAAAAATAAAATTCGTACTTTATTTTGCAATAGGCGAACATGGAGCAAAATGACGTCACAGGCAAAACGAGACAATGATTATATCTCCTCTGTGGTAGCTTCAGTTTACAAGAGGAGCGATTGAAGAGGCGGTTCAACAAAGGAGCTCCAAAAGAGGGCCTCACTTTGCAGTTTAATTAAAATTTGGATTTTCAAGCATAGGAACAATATTTTTTATTATAAAATTGCAAATAAAAAACTATCGATTGGTGTAACAAAATAAAAATCTATTTTTTCGCATCAGGTTCCTTTCTTCGCGGACGGTCACATACATTTATCCAAAAGCCTTGCCTGATATCTATTTCCTATAAGTGCGCCTTTTAGTAATTTCAAATTCTAGGTCCCAAACTTTGGATCAGCCAGTTTAATTACTCTATAGACCAAAGAGTTAGTAAGACTTATTTCATATGTAAAATCACAATATTAGTCAAAACAAAGATATCGTTCTGACCATGTGGGTTTTCGATACCAGTTAACAAAAAGTTCTCCTTCTTCCCTAGTTATGGAAGTATTGAAAACATTTATCTCGTTTTTATTCTTCCTTTTTATAGTGAATTTAATTCTGCTATTGCATTTGTTATGCCCATTCCACAAATCTAAAGTGTCATCAACTTGCCCGTGTAGGAATGGTAACCGGGATCCGACCGGGATCCGGCCAAAAACGTCACGGTAATCTGGTCGGATCCCGGCTTTAATACCGGCCGGGATCCGGTCGGGTAACCCGGCCACAGACCGGTTAAAAAATTTTGCTTCAGGCGAGAAATTGGTAACTTGGAATGTCTTTTAAGGCTCATCGTAAAGAATGCGGTGAACTTTAAATGTGGAATCAAGTTATCAAATTCTCGCGATGAAATTAGAGAAGAGTTTCAACCACTGATGCTAGAATCTCCTAGCCATTGTTTTATTTTGGAAACCACGTGGTGATTTGAGGTTAGGAAGTAGGAAATGAAAAAATGCATACACAACACTATACTTTAATATAAAATAATAATTATTTGCGTATTAAAAGGGGTTTCAAACTGATTACTGAAATAAGGTTGATTTTAATACCGGGTTTTATTTGTTAACTTCGCGGAGGCGACGCGACATGAATGCAACTTGCATTCTCGTTCGAGGTGAAAAACTAAAACTTGCAAGTGTCTACGCCGACGCCAGGCGCAGAAGGCGTCAGGCATGGCGGTAAATTTGAAAGTGTACAGAGTAAAAATTTTCTGAAAACAGAGAAAATGGTAAAAATGGTAACAATTCTGCACATACACATTGCAGAATCGATAACAGTTTTAATTATTAAGTTAAAACATTGGGAAGACATAAATGTTTTTTTTTTTTAAGAATTTCAAAAAGCTAAATTCTGTTTCACTGATCTAATAAATCCGTAAGTGCGTCTTTGATAATATCACGGCTCTTAAAAAATGTGCAATTTCTACAAAAAAAGTATCCTGACCAGTGCTCGTTCGGCTCCCGAAAATGAAATCTAACCAGGTTTGGCCCGGCCGGCAGCCGGCCGGCTCCCGACCATGAAATCTAACCAGGGTTGGCCTGGCCGGTAACCGGGCGGCTCCCGACCATGAAACCCAACCAGGGGTATCCCGGCCGGGATCCGACCAGAAACCTTGTTGTAGTGGGGCCAACCCGGGCAATTTCTGCACGGGTGCGCACATGTTAAAACTAGGTTCTCTGCTGCGGCTGATATTGTCAATTCCATTAGAACATCTGAATCTTTCTATAATATTTACCACTATGCACAAAATATGCATTATTTGAACAAAAGTCTAAAATTTTGATGATAACATCATTTTCAAAACTATTGCGTACTTTAATTTAGTTCTACAAGATAAGGATGGTTGTAAGGGTATTTACGTTGAGCATACAGGTAGAATAACAGATACTCGTATGATTGGAAACATGATGACAAATACTAGAACAAATATAAAATTCCTTAGTCAAAAATACGACTAGCTCATAGAATCGACAATTTACAAATCATAATTTTTAGGGGGTTTGATATCTATATGGGATATGTTGTATTATTAGCAGCAAAAAAATGTATAGCTTAAACACATTTTCTATATAATTATACAGTTATTATAGTTGTTGTTATGAAACTTGGGATAAGTGCACTTTTTATTTTACCTACTTTGCTTGAAGTAATACTCCAGTGTAACCGTGGTCTCGGAGACAAGCGTAATGTGTAACATGTTGGCCCAAAAATGTTGTATTTTATAATACACAACCAGGCCCATGGGTACACATAAATTGAAAAACAATCCGTAAGATCCTAAGTTGTACAATTACGCAATAGCAACGTTTTTAAAATGACTGAAACAGTTTTGATTATGTATACTGAACTCTATCGTCAATATAGAAACAAGAACTAAGATAAACTTATTTACAAATTTTCTTTGTTGGATGAAAATAAATGAATTGGTTTATATAGTTTGATTTAATTTGAAATAAATAGTTGACCTTTCTGAACATCGTGAGACTCGATATGAAAAAATGACCAGTAGAATGGAGTTATTATTTTGAGGTTAGATTATCTGCACCGTAGTGAACCTATATGAACCAAAGGTTTTACATTATATAACAATGTTCCGCATACTGCTGAAGATACCTCCTTTCTAATAATCCAATTATTGTTGGGGTGGAGTTCTAGGCATCACTCATCTTTTTTAGAAAAAA
>CAKNWT010197025.1:0-14908 GCA_932066315.1 Andricus coriarius
ACTAGGCCTTCATTTACATTTTGATTTAAATTAAATTTTTCAATAAATAAGGAAATTCATCTAGGGTGTCACTAACTGGTCGCATGTCACTAACTGGTGTCTTTACCTTACACATAGTTATTTCAAGTTACAATTGACTTTTAACCAAAATTTCGTGGGCGGGGTACCCAGGTACCCGGTGGGCAACACAAGGGTTAAACAATTACTTATTGTTTATTCTCAAAATTTCTAAAAATTGACCCAGTGATATCCGGTTTTTTCTCAAATTGATATCCTATGCTACTTTTGTTGAATAATTAATTATATAATTTTGATACATTTCTTTTAATTTTTAATACATTTCTATTTGTTTAAACAATTTTAATTTGCCTAAGCGAGGAACCAAAAACATTACTTACTGCAAGTAGTAAAAAATTATAGAAAACAATTTCCAGATATCAGAAAGAAAACATAATCTTCGACCAAAAAATAATATTTGGTGATCAGCGTTGTAATTAGACTGCATCTTAAATGGATTTAGATTATATTTCATTATAGCATTTGAAAGTCTTATGAATATCAATCTAAGATACTGGAAGACACAAACAATATATATTAAAATACATTTACGAAAATAATTCTATGCGTAATATTTTATATTATTGATCCACATTTTTTAATAGAAAATTGCTTGAACGCATAAGAATTGTTTAAACAATGACACGATGTTTTTAACTGAATTTACTACTCCTCGAAATCATTCAATATTATGTTTAATTCAGAAAATGCGATTTAAAATAATATTTTTGGAAAAAAAATTGTTCAAACAAATTATGTTTTGCTTAAACAATTAAAAAATGGTTAATATATTCTTTCTATACACTATACAGTCAGAAAAATAATTACATGCATTTTATTTTATTTTATTTTTTTAATGTTATTGAAAAAAACTGCTTAACCTTAAGCAAATCAAAATTGTTTAAACAAATAGAAATTTATTAAACATTAAAATATATTCATTAAAATTATATAATTATTCAACAAAAAGTAGCATTGAATACCGATATGAGAAAAATCTGGACATCCCTGGGGACATTTTTAGAAATTTTGAAAATAAACAATAAGTATTTGTTTAAATAATTACATAACGTTTTTTAAAAAAATTACTATTTCAAACAATGACAAACTATTACATTTCAATCAGAAAATACAATTATTTTTTACATTTTTTTTGAATAAATAATTGTTTAAATAAGTTACATTTCTTTAAACAATTAAAAGTTGTTTAAAATGTCATGGGAAATATTCAAATTGTCCATTAGGAATTATTTGTATGAAAGAGACGACAAAAATTGCTAAAAAGTAACAATAATACGTAAAAATGTAGATTTTTTATTTTTGGGTCATATTTGTGGCGCTGTGGTGGGGGGGGGGTCAGGGTGGGTTAAAAATAATAGTTATTAGTATGGTTCATTTCATAGATACTCTTCTTTAATCCCTAAAAAATTTGGCTCGTTTCGATCAAACCCTGAAGTAATGTCCCGGAAGTTAGATCCGCAAACTTATTTTTTCAAAAAAATGAAAGTTGTGCTCAATTGTGCTAGACTTGTGCCGATTTGTGCCTTGAACGGTTTTTTGAAAAATCAAAAATTACGGGAGCAAATTTTTGAAAAACGTTTTTTTTCTAGATTCGCAACTTCTTACTAGATCAAAAAGAAAGGTTGTGCCAGGCGGCTCGAAGTATACACAATTATGTTTCGAAAAAATAAAACCTGTGCTGGGTTGTGCTCGACAAATGCAGTCTTTATTCCCTTTGACAAAATCACGTGAGATCAACAGTTCTCATATTAAAAACTCAAAACGTAAAACTCAAAAAACTAAAAAGATCCAAAAATAGTCAAATTTCGAAAAAATAAAACTTGTGATGGGTTATGCTCGACAAATGCAGTCTTTATTCTCTTTGGTAAAATCACTTCAGATCAATAGTTCTCATATTAAAAACTCAAAACGTAAAACTCAAAAAACTAAAAAGATCCAAAAATAATCAAATTTGGAAAAAATAAAACTTGTGCTAAGTTGTGCTCGACAGATGCAGTCTTTACTCCCTCCGACAAAATCACGGGAGATCAACAGTTCTCATATTAAAAACTCACTAGTTTTGGATCATTCCCAGCGGGCATTATGATATAACTGTGATGTAACAGTTCTAGAACACAAAAGAACACGTTCTGTAACAGGATTAGAACATACTTAGACCATGGTCTAAGTAATGTCGTCCCCAAATGGACGTAGCAGTTCTGCAACGCTGTTACAGAACCATGTTCTGTCAGAGATCTGTAACAATTCTGGAACAGCGTTATATGTAACAAAAATACTTTTAGAACAATTCAGGAACAGGGTTACAGAGTAACCATGTTCTATAATAGTGCCGTAACACATATGTAACAGTGTTACGATGTAAACTTGTTCTGTTATAGATCCGCAACTATTCCATGACGGTGTTACAACGTTTTGGCATTAATTGTAACAATTAGGTAACAGTGATACAACAATATGTGACAAAAAAATGTTTTTTTATTATTGCTGCACTTAGTTTATATTTTAAATAATCCAATTTCACGCACGGTCCCCTACACATACAATCGCACGCTTAAACCCGTTGAAAAAGCGCACTCGCTGGGGATTCGAACCCTACCTAAACTATCTTACCCGTATGTACCTACCCGATGTCTTAGTCGATTGCACTATGGAACCGCTTCAACATTCCTGACAAAATCTCGGCTATGTTTAAAAAATTTTAAGGTGCAAAGGTTATAGCCGGGTAACCATGCAAAAAAATGACCCCAAAGGGAATCCAATGTTGAGTCAGCCATTTGAAAGCATACAATAAAAAAAAAATGTTTCCATAATTTCAAACCGTTAGCCGCCATATTGGATGAGTTAGAGGGTGTCAGGTCCATTTTATTTATTATTTTTTTTCTCTGTTTCTATCGATAGAAAAAATCTGAAAATATTCACAGTGCTTTTCTCGGCCATTCTCAACGTGCATAATTTTTTCGAAAAAATTTCGGCGGGAAATTCGAACTGACATAAAATTTCAAATTTTTTTTCCGTGTGATGAAACTCAAGTACTAACTAAGTTTTTTTACAACAGAATAGTCAGCCAATGAGCTATTATTGTAAATTTGTTCAGATTTTTAAATATAGGGGATCTTAGTGTAAAAAATTAAAAACTGTAATTTTGACATATTCCAACTCCTGAGGCCCATTGATACCTGAATGTATTCATATAATACAATTATATAAGTTTATTTATACATTATTAGATACATTATATATATATATATATATACATTATGTATATATACATTGTAACAGAAAATATTAAATGATTATTCGTGGTACTATTATTTTTGAAATTTTTTGGAAGTTTTATCTGTATATCTGATTTAGTTTCATATTGATTGAAAACTTAATCCTCGTCACTGTCCTCATTTATCACAGTCACACATTTTGTTTTTGAGAATAAACTCCTCAAAATTTCTGCCGGTCTTATGATTCTCGACAAATATCGACCATAAGCTAAATAGTACACTACCGTCGGGAAATGACAGTACGATCAGCGAAAGTACTATTAAAAATCTCTGCTGACTTTCAAACGTGATTACTCGTTCCCAAAATAAGCGGGAAAAGTGTTTTAAAACCTGTTAAAAAGCTTATTGAATTACGCGTCGAATAAGCCCTAATAAAGATATTTTTGATATTTTGAAGAGAATATACCACTTGAGAATTTTAAAAAACTGCAAGAATTTCTCGAATTTTGTACCTCTAATTCAACTTGTGACACGAACTAGGTCTTAAGGTCTTATCTTTAATTTAAGCCAATAAAAATTGATAAATCTCCACGGGTTCCTGAGATACGTCTTTAAATGTCCAAGTCTGAAACTTCAATTTTCAGTCGGCGATTACTGCTGTCGACCGCGAAAGCGGTGATCGCCGAGAATTTCTCAGATTTTACGAATAGAAATTTCGGGTTGTAATATTCTTGATTTAACGTCTGGGAAATAATAATTTGGAATTTTTAAGGAAAAAACCTGATTTCATCGACTGCTTCCAGACCATTTATTCAGCATTTTGTAAATAACTATGACGTTTCGGAATTAGACCGCTTCCCTCATCAGATTATCTTTAATTTTCGCAGAAAGTTCGTATTTTGGAGATGAAATCAAAAATTTTGTTCTCAAAAGATGTATTAAAAATAGTGATTCTCAATATAAAAAGAATGCTCCATTTCAAAAATAATTAAGACCTTTTGTGATGACGAAGTATGTAAAATTTAAATAATACTATTGATTATTCGAATTTGAAAAATTAATAAAAGTTATGTTAAAAATTAAAAAATCAAAAATTAAATTTATAGAGATGACGGAGTAATCTGTGGGTTACTATTGTGGGTTACTATTCTGTGGTAAAAAACTGAGATAGTACTTGAGTTTTATCACACAAAGAAATTCATAAAAATTTTGAAAATTTGTTGAGTTTTAATTTCCCGCCAAAATATTTTTGGATAATCATGGACGTTGAGAATGATTGAAAGAACTCCTGTGATTTTTTTTCAGTTTTTTTTCTAACGATAGAAACAGAGAATAAAAAATAAAATGGACGTTACACCCTCCATCTCATCCAATATGGCGGCTAAGGGTTTCAAAATAAGGGAAAATTTTGCTTTGATTGCATGCTTTCAAAAGCCTGACTCAACATTTGATTCCTTTTAGGGACATTTTTTGCATACTTACCCGGCTATAACCTTAAAAAAAAGTTATAAAATAACATATTTTCTTCTCGTTTGGCCCGACTGTCGGCACAACTCTTGTCTCAGATCGTTGCAGAACAGTGTGACCTTTATGTTCCGTTCCTGGAACACGTGTGACATTTTAGTGACATAACAGTTCTATATCTCTGTTCTATATTAGTTACATTGCAGAATTCCAGAATTGTTACATATCCTTACAGTAACAGTGTTACAAAACAGTGTGACCTTTATGTTCCTTTCTTGGAACACGTGTGACATTCTTGAGACATAACAGTTATATCACTCTGTTCTATATTATTTACATTACAGAATTCCAGAACTGTTACCTATCCTTACAGTAACAGTGTTACAGAGCAGTGTAACCTTTATGTGCCTTTCTTCGAACACGTTTGACATTCTAGTGACATAACAGTTCTATCACTCTGTTCTAAATTGGTTACATCACAGAATTCCAGAACTGTTACGTATCCTTACAGTAACTGCGTTACACACCTTTATGTTCTGGAATTGTTATGGCACACGATTGTAACAATGTTATGTATAAATGTTCTCTTTTTGTTATGTAAAATTTACAGAACGTGTCCGCTGGGCTCATGCTTCCCAGGTGCGAATTGACCGTCGGCCCACGGTCGGGCCAACCGTCGGACGGTCGGTCCAACTTTGTGCGCCACTGGTCGGGCCAACCAGCTAAATGATAACGGTCAACCGCCTTTGACTTCTCAACGTCAGCCCGACATTTGGTATGATGTCGGCCCAACCTTGGACAACAATGTGGGGCCGACTTTGATTTTTGAAGATTCAAGGTATTCAAAAAATTAATAATAATTGATTGCGAGTATCTTGACTATAAATGTTAATGGTCCTGCTTAGAATAATTAAATATATTACATTTTTAAGCATTATATTAAAAATAAAATTTTTATCGCTATGGGGTTTCGAACCTACATCTATACCTGAATCTATAGCCTAGCAGTCGGGAGTCTTACCCATTACTCTATACCTACAGAATTGAAACTCAATGAAAAACCCATCCTCATAAGCCACAACTCAAAGCAGTTGAAATTAAACATTTTTTAACTCTTTTTCCTTACTAATTTTTTTATTATTATGCCACATCATGTAGATGTAAAATAAATTAACTGCTAACGTGAATATAAGTGAAATAACTTTTAAATAAATAATTGAAACCCATTACAATTTTTAGGGTTTCGCATCCCCGGGCTGAAACCCTCAAATTTTTTTTTCAACAATTTTTCAACAAATTTTCTTTATTTTTTTTCTGAAAATTGAAAGAAAATGTCTTATTAAAATTTTTTTAAACAATTTGTTTTCAAACATTATTTTAAAAATTTGTTAACCAATTTTTTTTCAACATTTTTTTTTTTTGGCGCTTACTTTGAATAATTTTTCTTCGTGTAATATTTTGTTTTTTCGTGCTTTAGGCTATTTTATAACTTTTGATAATGACATCAAATGTGATTTTTAATGAGCATTTAAAATTCGCATCGACGGAACGTAGAAATTTTTTCGCGTACTGCGACGTCGGGTGCATCATGATGACTTGTACAAGCCAATGTTATGCCGATGGTCCGGCCATCTCTTGCGCAGAGTCGGGCCGACCGTATTTTCTTGGTCTTTTTGAAACGACGAACCAGCGTTTGTCCGACGGCCGGTCCATATTTGGGCCAAGGTTTGACCGACCGTCGAGTGCAACATGGTGACTTGTACAAGCCAATGTTATGCCGACGGTCGGGCCATCTATTGTCCAGAGTCGGGCGGAATGTACTTTCATGGTCTTTTTGAAACCATGAACCAGCGTGCGTCCGACGGCCGGCCCATATTTGGGCCAAGGTTTGACCGACCATCGGGTGCATCAAGGTAACTTGTGGCTAACCGACTGCTGTATACTGAGTCGGATCGACCGCATTCTTGTGGTCGTATCGACCAATCTGCCACAGTTTATCCGATCGTCGGCCCAAAGTTGGGCCAGAATTGAGACCATGGCAGCTTCAAAACACCTTAGTCGGTCCAACTCTGGTTACCGTAGATCGGTTACCATAGTAGGGCCGACTTTGGGCCGATGGTCAATCTCTGGCTTCTGACCGAAATTCGCACCTGGGCCCCAGGACCACGGTTAAAAATTAATTTAAAAAAGAAAAGAAGAATATGCATTTATTTTTTCACCAAACAGAATAAGTTCAGGGGGTGCGTCATGAAAAAAAAGAACATTGCATTTTTTTAGGAGACCCTAGCCGACAGTCAACTTTTCGCCTGCTGCCGATGTCAGTTACCACCGTCGGTGGGACCATGGCAGCTTGAAAACACCTTAGTCGGCCCAACTGTGGTTACCGTAGATCGGTTACCAAAGCAGGGGCGACTTTCGGCCGTTGGTCAAGCTCTGACATCCAACCGAATTTCGCGCCTGGGTGGCGGTCCACCTGCATGCAAAAGGTCAGCTCGCACTCTTAGAAATATCTGGTTGAATTTTCAACCACACGTGGTTGAAGTTTTATACAATTACCGTTGTTAAAATTTCAACTACTTGTGAATGAAAAATTAGCTACACGCGTAATTGAAATTTCAACCACATGTAATTGAAATTTCAGTAACAAGAAACATTTTTTTCCGGCACAATTACTGAATTTTAAGGCAATTATAATTTTTAACAAATCCTAAAGAAAACCCATGAAGATTCCTGAAAAATACTGTGATTTGAAATTTACTAACTCTACCGAAAGAATTCTGATAAGAAATCAGTGAGTTATTTCGTACGTTTGTTTCGTGTGATCCAT
Source organism: Andricus coriarius (assembly GCA_932066315.1). Taxonomy (NCBI): domain Eukaryota; kingdom Metazoa; phylum Arthropoda; class Insecta; order Hymenoptera; family Cynipidae; genus Andricus; species Andricus coriarius. Next base: position 7,585 of record CAKNWT010197025.1, read on the forward strand.
GAGATTAACAAAGTGCATATAATATTTAGGAAAATAAGCAGCTTTAAAGAAGAAAAACAAAAGGTCCGTTGGAATTATATTACTATAATGAGTTGCGCGCCCAATCAAACTTTTCAACACTCGTTTTTGTAAACATAACCTAAAGAAGCATACAGCAGTTAGTACCAATAGTCTGAAAGAAATCCCATTATGATAATATTAATCCAACGTACCTTTTGTTTTCTTATTTTCCTGAATATTATATGTCCTTCATTAATGTCATGGATCCCACGACAAAAACGTACGAAATAATTCCTCGTGAGACTTTGTCTCGTTGGGGTCTGGCCTGGCCAGAAGTATATGAGGGCGCATTGTGTATGCGCAAACGTCTTATTGGATTTTCAACTACATTTGGATGAATTTTATTTCAACTTCGTGGATGAACAAGATTTCAACCAAAAAAGTGGTGGAAAAATGGTTGAATTTTCAACATATTTCTAACAGTGTTGGGAATCTCAGTCTCTTCATCACAATCTAAACTTTATAAAGTTTGTAGAAAAATTCTGTTCATATAACTGCATATCTGTATATAAGTTATTGATATAGAAATATTGAAGAAATTAGGTGATATTAAATCCTTCCTACGTTTAACGTCTGGGAATATATTAATCGTATAACATTTCAAAACATTTACCAGTTTCCTCATCAGGTTAAAGATTTATCTAAAATATAAATACAATTAAATATTAATAATAATAAATTGATATAACAAGACAATAGAAGCTCTAAAAAATTAAAAATTAGCTTACCATTGAAATCAGGTTAAAAAAGTTCAAATTAAGCTGAACAACCAAAAGCGAACCAAGAATTCCCAAATGTCCAATCTGGAAGTTGAAAAGTTATCGTTGTTCTCAAAGTGGTTATTAAATTTTGCAAACTTCATTCTCAGTATGCCTCATTGAAAATGAACGTTATTTGTGATAGGTAAAGAGATGATAAATAATATCACGTACCTGCCATCAGGAACCATTAGTAGTCTTTGCGCTTCGAGGACATTTGCATTCCGCTGGACATGTTTCTCGCGTCTCCTTAAACGGATTGGAATTCCTTCCCGTAATTTTCCCAACTTGATGGTGTCGTCTACGATTAATTTCGACAAATTTTCTACATGTTGAACAAAAAGGAAAAAAGAGCTTATTAGTAACTTTGTCTTTTGGTACTCGTAATTTTGTCCATAATACGGAGTGATTGAGAGTGGACTAAATAAGATGTGAACTTGGTCACGAATTGTCTGCGAATGGGCAACCACTACCAGCAGAAATATATAAATGATTAAAACCAACTTCACATTGTCCGGACACACACTCTCTCAACAGTGTGAATTTGTTCTTGGAATTTCAAATTTTTCTGCTCGCAGTGGTTGTCACAATACTTCCCGAGAATGCAGTATCGCGCTAATGTGGCACGGGTATTAATATGGCAGCCGCTTATGTTGACATTTCACATTATTTACCACTGTGATCTGAATGTGATTTACATAGATGGATAAGTTGTTATTTACATACGTTCGCTTAAACATCACAGAACTGGTATCAAATTTTCACTTCCCTAACGAAAATATATGACACGAAAAAAATTACAGGCCTGTCATTTTTTCCCTGTAGTTTTTTCGCGACCACAGGAAAACGACAGCCGAAAATGACTGGCCCTAATTGCCCATAATTTATAATAATATCGTCTAAACATTATAAAGTATCAACGACTTGCAGATTTATCAGTGAACTATTTGAACTTTCCTGTAAAGGTTAAAAAATCATTAGCAAAAGAAAACCATTATGGAAATTTTCATGATGAAACACCTTTTTGTAGCCTGTGTCCAATTCCGAATTCTCTTCCAACACATAAATTGTGGAATGTGTTCGATCTGCCAGTTTAAAGCCTTCTTATCCTTATAAAGCGCTGAACTTGAGTAGCACGGGCAACAATTTCGGACTATTTTCTACTTTCTTCATTTCCTCAACAAGTTCACTGCGTGCGCCTAATTCCATGATCCAACAATGTATGCTCTCGCCACGCGCATCTAAAAAAAGTGAACCAATCAAATGGTCCGTAGGTTGCGCGTGGCGAGACCATACTTTATTGGATCATGGAATTGGGAGCACGCACTATACTTGTTAAGGGAATAAAGAAAGTTGAAAACAGTCCGAAATTGTCACCCGTTGTACTCAAGTTTAGCGCTTTGTAAGGATAAGAAAGCTTTAAATGGTAAATAAAACACATTCCACGATTGATGTGTTGGAAGCGAATTCAGAATTGGACACAGGTTACAAAAAGGTGTTTCATCATAAAAATTCCCATAATAGTCTTCTTTTGCTAATGTTTCTTTTTAACCTTTACAAGAAAGTTAAAATATTTCACTAATAAATCTTCAAGTCGTTGATACTTTATAATTTTCAGACGATATTATTATAAATTCTGGCCAATTAGGGCCCGTCATTTTCGGCTGTCGGTTTCCTGTGCTCGTGAAAAAACTACAGGGAAAAAATGACAGGCCTGTCATTCTTTTCCTGTCATATATTTTTGTAAGAGTTGAATATAACAGTTTTTACGTTGCTCAATAAATTATTTAATTGATTTAGGAATTTCGTATTTTTGTTTGAGCCTTGAGGTTCTATTTATATTGATCATGCCGGCGGCCATCGATACGTATGCCACACTAGCGCCGCGATCGGGAAGATCTAGAATTTCGATTTCGTGATCGTAGCAAAGTTCATAAGACCCAAAACATTTCAAATCAGGCTGAGCTTTACACTTGTTAAGGAGGTACGGTCACGAACGCACTTTTCTTACGGATTTGTTTAAGCTTTGACCATAGGTTCTTTGGAATGTTATCTAAACGTTTGCGAAATTAAAAAAATATTGTCCTCTCCTGAGCTGAGATAATTAAGATCAAAGTTGAACCCTTATACACGTAAAGCCTATCCCAAGCATAGGAAAATGGTACATTTTTAACTCTAACTCGTAAACTATTCTTACCGTTTTTTTCAACAACTAATATATGTTAGAAGGGCGTTTCATGAAGATATTAAAAAAATTTCAGAATTTTTGTCCTCTTAGTTTAAGAATGAGAGGTATGCAAAGTCTGAGAATTTTGAATCATTGGAAAAATAAAACAAGCACGTGGTAGCCATCAGGCAACACTGTCGGAAATTTTGTTTTTTATAAATTTACCTTTATCCACTAATCGATCTGTCATTTTCAACAAATGCCACGTATTCATTTAAAGTCAAAGAGCACAACTGTCAAAGCAGACACCATGAAAAATGGGACGTTGCCGCGTCTACGCTGAGATCTTGAGGATTTAGTGTGTACTCGTATGTATACACAACTTCTCTATGTGTAGTGTACAATCATAGCCAAAAATTTTCTCTTAGGTCTGCCAGGAAATTAATGAATTAGACATTATATCGGCATAATTAACTAATTTTTGTCTTTCTTCTACGCAAATAAGTTACACAGTATCTATTTAAGGGTTAATAAAACTTATATCACTCGAACAGTATTATTTTCCGACATAGTCTTACGACTAACTTTTTGCAGATAGTATGCGCGACCGTACCTCCTTAATCGCAGAATATCTCGGGTACAAAATGTGTTGTTTTGTAGAGGAAATGATGCGATACGTATTTCTCCGATTTGCAAAACTAAATTTTTAAATAAGTTATGCGTATTTGAATTTCGTGATTTGTTCTTAAAAAAACTTGAACTGTTTTCTTCAAACCTATATAAATTTTGAGCTAATTGAGATTTTTTATTATTCTGATAGCGTTCATCGGCTTGTTTTGAAATAAACCGGGAAATAAAAGAAGGTTTAAAATTATTAAATTGTCTTTCGTTCTTTTACGATATCTTCCATAGTTTACAAGAAAAATTAAAAAATTACTCTTTTAGGAAAAAATATGTCCTGGCCTCAAAAATGGTTTGGCCAGCATGATGTTGATAAGATGCCTTTCTTCTCTTAGTAGAAACTTTTCAAAAATATTTGGAAGAATAAAAAAGGTGGGGTTTCCCAGAAAATATTTTTTTGTCATATTTTCAAAATTTGAAGAAAAAAATAAAAAGATTGTCGGTAAACCCCCAACTTTTTTATTCTTCAACATATTTTTGAAAATTTTCTACTAATAGGAGGTAGGCATCTTATCAACATCATTGGGGCTAAACCATTTTTGAGGCAGGGAGAATTTTTTTCTCTAAAAATTTAATTTTTGAATTTTTCTCGTAAACTATAAAAGATATCGCAAAAGAGCAAGAGATATTTTTCATAGTACTTTTTTAGACGTACAAACTTTTACCTTAACATTTTTTCGTATCTGTCATTATTTCCATCAAAAAGTAGAAAAATAGATTGTAAGAAAAAAGAATTCTCCTGGCTACACAAGTTATTGAGCAAGCATCAAACTTTCAAGATATCTTAATTATCAAAGTACAAGTTGAAACAAAAATTGGTAAATAATTCAAAGGTGGGTTTTTTGAGAAAATTGACGTTTAGTTTTTCAGAAAAACCGCTGCCATTTTGTTAATTTTCAACCTTTTTTAATTTTCCGGAGGATTTAGAAACAAGAAGATGAACGCTATTAGAATAAAAAAATACAAAGAATATTTCAATTAGGTCAAAAGTTATAAACGTTTCAAGAAAACAGTTCGAGTTTTTTTAAAAACAAAACACAAAATGCAAATACGAATAACTTCTTCATTTTTACATTCTCATCCTAATGAGAAGGTATTCGTTTTATTTAAAACTTGACTTAGTCGGTTTTCATCAAATCTCCAAGTTTTGAGAACCCCTGAGTCAAAAAAAAACGATTTTCACGAAGGTGTCTGTCTGTCTGTGTGTAGTCTATAGTTTGTATTCTGTAGTATCGTGTAGGCACGATAGCGTTCGAAAGATTGATCAGATTGGATTGTGCTTCGGCACACTTTTTAAAAGTCTAAAAAAAAAGAACGAGTTCGTTAACCAGCTAACTTGGATAAAAATTCAAAAAGTGAGCACATTTTGAACATTTTTGAAACGACTTTTTTTCAAGATTTAAAAATTCTATGTACGGTTATTAGTAGTACTTAAACAGACAGAAAATTAATCCTAATGACATTTTTCGATAAAATGAAAAATATCGGAGTTGTAGCATTTTCAAAATAAAAAAAAAAGAAACGAAAATTAACATTATAAGCCGAACAACTCACGATATGAAAAATGTCTAAAATAGAAAAACGTTTCATTTTGAGAGCCCTGCAAGATTATCATAACAACTTTTTGAATTATTTCGCAAAATCGAAAATTCAAATTTTGATCGCACAAAAAATAATTAAAAATATCGAAAAATTTGTTATTACATTAATCACTTTTTGATGGGACGCGTAGTTTTTGTTTCATTCGTGAAAAACGACATAAAAAAAATACATTTTTGGTCAAACGACACAAGCTATTAGATGCACACTTTTCTATAATTATAAAAACAAGAAAATGAAAATATGTATGTTTTAAGACCATTGCATATTATGAATTGTGATAATATCAATGTATTGAAATAATAGATTTTTCAGGGTAGCTGAGAATAAACATTAGTGCAAAATAGGGAGCAAATATTGAAGTAATCATGAAAAATAAAATTTGTACATCATTTTGCAAAATTTGAATAAGCAGTACCAGCTTAAGATATAGACATAAATATGATATATATTTGATATAATAATGTTGAACATAATGTCGAAAAGTTCAGATTTTGGACAAAATTGAGTGCGAAGCACGAGATTCGTGATGAGAATGTGTTTGTTAAAGCCAAAGCGGCTTTAACAAAAGAGAATTCACAATCACCAAATTACAGTTGTCGATGATTCGACCTTTAATTTTAAAAGGTCTGGGCGCAAATGTGGTGGAAATACAAAGACCGAGCGCGTAGGGCGAGGTTGAGACATCAGCGAGCGCAAAGCGCGAGATACATATATTATCGAGTGGGAAGCGCGAGAACTAACAGTCGCGCGACGTTGGCGTGCTCAAACTTGCGAGCCTTATTTACCCTAAAAAGAAAATATTTAGTCCCCGAGAGATTCTGCGATTTCAACTGTGAAACCCTGCCTGATTTGAATTGGATTCGGTCATAACTTATCTAGTCTGATCCTTACTTATAAATTGTCGAATGTTTTTTGCCCAAGCGAAATGAACTTCGAAGTTACAACAATCTTTAAACATTAGTCAAGACTTGTAAACAGGGAATCATTCAATATTAACTGCTTATAGTTTTACCAGGTATATACGCTTAAATCCGCTGTTTGCTCAGAGATGGAGGTAGTGAACATATTTAGCTACAATAGAAACGTCATGCTTTTTTTTTGTGTGAGTTGGACACCTGGCTACATAAATCAGTGCACATATTCAGTTTTTTTATACAACAACATAAATTTTTCCTTGCGTAATCATGTCTAGTTTTGTGCCAGAAAAGGAGTATTTGCGGGAAGCTCTACTTTTTTGCTTCAATTTGAAGAAATCGGCTGCCGAATGAGATCGAATGCTTGTGAAGGCCTATGGTGACAGTGCTTTATCAGAAACAACTTGCAGAGACTGGTTTCGTCGGTTCAAAGCCGGTCATTTTGACTTGAGTGACAAAAAGCGTGAAAATCGGCCCAAAAAAGTTGAGGACCATGAATTACAGGCTCTTTTGGATGAGAACGATACACAAACACAAAAAATGCTTGCCGAACAGTTAGGTGTTACTCAACCGGCCATTTCCATGCGTTTACATGCCATGGGAAAGGTCCAAAAAATGGGAAAGTGGGTACCCCATGAATTGAACGATAGGCAGATGGAGCGACGCCAAAACACATGTGAAATCTTGCTTGCTAGACACAAAAGAAAGTCGTTTCTGCATCGTGTGGTGACTGGAGACGAAAAGTGGATTTATTTTGAGAATCCGAAACGAAGAAAATCGTGGGTCGATCCCGGACAACCATCAACTTCTTTCTCAAGACCTAATCGCTTTGGACGCAAGACGATGCTGTGCGTTTGGTGGGATCAGCAGGGTGTCGGCTACTATGAGCCATTAAAACCTGGTAAAACTGTCGATGCTCACCGCTACCACCAACAACTAATCAAATTGCGCCGTGCTTTGCGTGAAAAAAGGCCGGATTATGAAGAAAGACATGAGAAGCTGATTTTTCTTCACGACAACGCCCCATCGCACACGTCAAAAATGGTCCAAAACTACTTGAAAACACTCAACTGGCAGATGCTACCTCATCCCGCTTATTCACCAGACCTGGCCCCTTCTGATTACCACCTGTTTTCGTCGAT
>CAKNWT010197028.1:0-11658 GCA_932066315.1 Andricus coriarius
TCAAAATTTGAATTTTCGATTTTTCAAGAAAACTCGAAAAGTTGTTACGATATCTTGCAGGGCTTTCAAAAAGTAATGTTTTTCTTTTCTTGACTTTTTTCATATCCTAAAACTGTGTGCCAAAGCACAATCAAATCCGATTAGTCTTTCAAAAGTTATTCGGTATATAGACGACAACGACGTCGATATTTTATGGAATCCGTGAAAGCGATTTTTCACATAAAATCAAAACCTTCTTATTATGATGAGAATATAAAAAATTTTAGCGATCAAGCAAAATTGCTTTACACAGATACGGATAGTTTCATACATCACAGAGTTGTGCCTGATGCCTACTAGTACATTAAACGAGCTTCAAACAGATTTGGACACACACCAACTTCACATTCCGCAACAAGATTACCTGTACCAGGAATACCTATAACAAGATTACCAGCAACACCAACAACAAAAACAGCAGCATCATCAAAGTGACAGTGACACGGACAAGGATGACAATGATAGTGGGTTCTTTAAAACCAATATTGTAATCTTCGAAGAGAATCATGATGACGATGTGGAAATTATTTGTGAAACAATTAATGTTGAGTAAATTTTAAAAACAGTGTTTAGGTTTTCTGATATAAAAAATTCAGTTACGGCTAACAAAAGAAAAAGATACAAAATAGCTATGATTTTATTATAAAAACAAATACCACTGATGAATTAAATAAATAAATATGTTTATTTAATTTGTCAGTGCTATTCGATTTTCACAATAGGATCATGGATTCTTTGTAGCTTTATATACAAATTAAAAAAATCTGATCGAAATTTAATATACATGTGAGTAAAGTCATTTGCATATACTGTAAATTAAATATAATGTGCCATAATCTTGTAAAATTAATATACATGTATATTAAGGTCGGTAAAACAGACTGCGTGAAATCTCAAAGATCTTTGACGCCCTGAGATCTTGTCAAATATTCAAAACTAAAATAATAACCTAAAATTCATCAAATAAAGTGTTACTTATAATTAAAGTGCAACGTACGGGTGGAATTTTCTTCGAAGGTCACTGTGAACGACAGAACTTTAACATGAGTATCCCTGCTTTTAGGACAGATGTCTTAATTATACGCTCAATTGAACTTTTCCTCGAAAAAATTGTGTAATTTAATTTTAACTAGAAAAACATATTCTGCTTTATTGTGTAGGATTGAAAAGTACTGCCAAGATTATTTTTTTTTTAATTTGTGTAAAGTGAGATTATCTGACTTTTCTAAGAATTGATCAATATATACATGTATATGAAATTTAATATGCAGCCTCTTAATGAATATTTCATATGCCGAGTTTTTAGATTTAATATACGAATGTATATTGAATATATATTAAAATTGCAAACATTTTTAACAGTGATACATACAGGTGTGTATTTTGGGTACTACAGGGAATTAAAATTACGACTACGAATGTGTTTGTCTGCTTAAATCGAATGGCCTTCAGTTTTATTAAACTGTAAAATAACTTTGCAAAAAACTCAATTTTTTTATTTAAACATGTTCGAGATAAAATATTGGCTCGCCGAAATTCGGTGCATGGAAAAAATGGAAATGTAGGCTAAGTTCTCCGAAATTTGGTGAGCCTAGCTCAAATAATTTCAATGACCCTAGATAATTCGTACACTATTGCAAATAATCAGTGACCGTCCCTGATTAACGTAGAATTTAATCAAATGTTTTGAATTGTCTGAATTCCTCTGAAAGCATGGAATTCTTTTCCACTATTTCCAAATTCATCAACTTTGGTCCACGGTAAAATACTACTAAATTAAGATGCACTCCTTTTTCTTGAGTCTGCAGAATTCTTCAGAAGTCTTTGAATTCTTCTGAAATCTTTAGAATTCACGTTGAATTATTGTAAATTCCTGCAAGACTTTTGAATTTTGCAGAATTTTCTCGTTTTCTTTAGACTTAGCATGTAATATCTTGAATTGTTTTAAAGGTTCGGGGCAGGGAAACGCTGTGGTGAAAATTAGGGGGGAAATAGGGCCACTAGGGTATAGTGGCGTCCTTAGTTGGGCCTTGGCTTTCGAGTGACGCGCGCAAAACTGCTTTTTCGGGTCACGTATGACCCAGTTATATTTGTATTTGTATTTATTCATGCAAAGTTCCTAGGGCTAGATAGCCCTATAAGGAACAGGTGATACATATTACAATTAAAAAGTGACGGTGATCGATATAACGCGTAAAATAAAAAATAGGTATTTAATAGAAGTGAAGAAATAAAGTAATATACACATAATTAGGTGTGGTCTGATACCAATAATACTGTAAGTGTACATACGCAAATATAAATGATTAAGAGTGTAAACATTCATGTGCACGCTTATATATGTTTTAAACTCAAGGATTTAAGTGTTATCAATGTGTAATTTCAAGGGTAGGATTTGAAGTGTTAAATAAGTAACCAAAAAGGAGTTTCCTAAAGTGAAATTGTGAAGGTGCATTCCTAACGCTTATAGGTAGTTTATTCCGAAGGCGAGCACCACGAATAACAAAAGACCTTTGGATTTTACAAGTGCGGTGTGGCCGAATTTTCAGTACTGTTTTCCTTTCACGGAGTTTGGAATGTGTTGGTTGATCCTTGTCAATAAAATGAAAGAGATTAAGAAGATAGTGCGGAGCTTCATTACTAAATAGGCTATAAAGCAGGTTACCCATAAAAAATTGTCTTCTTTTGGCAATGTTAAGAAGTCCTGCTCTTTCTCTATACTGGGTAATATGTTCGCTTTTTGGGATATTATGGATGAACCGAGTGCATGCATTAAGCGTACGTTTAAACTTCGCATTCAGTTCATCAATAATATCGTCATATACAACACAGCCGTAGTCAAAGAAAGGGCGGATGAGGCTTTTAATTAGGAGGATACACGTTGGAGTACGAAGTGATTCTTTATTCCTGTTAAGCTGTTAAAGAACTCTAAAAGTTTTCCTCGAGATAACCGCAACTTGTTCATTTTACTTAAGAGAGCGATTAAACATATAGCCTAAATATTTCACAGAATCCGCAAAGGGGATGAAACGCCCATCCATCAAGAGAGGAGACAAGGTTGCAATTGTTGCAAGTGAAGGAGAGAAAGAAGGTCCTACCATAACCTTAGTTTTAGCAGGGTTAAGAGTGAGACCGTTTGTCAAGGCTCACTGCACCACTAAATCAATATTTGTGATAGTTGCAATAATGAAGTTCGCTACCATGTTCAGAGATATGAATATTGAATAGAGTGAGTGCAAGCGTGGATCCCTGAGGGACACCGCTCTTGACCTTCCCACAGTCAGAACGCTCGCCAGGACTGATGGTCAACTGTATGAACCGCTTCAGAAAAGTCAAAAAAGACAACAACAGTTATTTGCCTTCTATCAGTTGCCAGTTAAAGATCCGATGTTACTTGAAGTGTAGCTGTAAGAGTACCATGCCTGGCACGAAACCCAGATTGCATTGGGTCCATTAAATTGTTAATTTTAATATGTGCAGTAAGTTGCTGATAGACAATACGTTCGAAAGGTTTAGACAAGGCACAGTAAAGATTCCCACCTGTAGAGATGCGTTATAGATATGCAGGAGAATAGGACAAATGCCTGGTAAAGCTAAGCGAATCATTTTAATTGAAATACCATCTGAACCTTGAGCATGTGATTTGAGCTCTAAGAGTTTTTTAATTAGGGTTTCTTGCGATATGTCAGAAAAGAATAATTTCGTATCATCAAAGGTAGAGGAAACTGCGGACGAAGAAGGAGTGCTGTTTGCAAGGAGTGTGGATTTTGTAGTGAAGGCTGTTAAAAGATCTGCGGGAGAAAAATTGTTATCAGGAGCCAAGTGTTTTGGAGGAATAAGTCCAAGTCGTCTCAAGAGAAACCAGATGTTTTCATTTTTATTCCTGTTTTTGATAGAATTGTAATTATATTGCTTGTATGAATCCCTGATTTTGGTTTGAACTAAGTTTCTCAATTTACGAAATTCGGCTTGAATAATACTATTTTTTGTTCTTTTAGCCAATCTACGTTTTCTCTCTCTTTCTTTCATCAAGTCTTTGATATAAAATTTAATCCAAGGAGTGGACTTCTTTTTTACTTTGAGGGTATGAAAAGGCGCAAATTTGTCAAAAGCTAAAGATACAAATTTTGTTAGACAGATAACCTTTCTATTTATATCTTTTTCAATAAAAATTCTTTTCCAATCATAAGTAGAGAGGTGCTCAATAAATTCGGCTTAATTTATATTTGTGAGATTAAGTATAGACAGAGGAGATATACTCGAGGAGGGATCAAAGGAGAACTGGTCTTGAATGCTGATAAGGTCGTGGTTTGAGAGGAATGACATTGAGTGTTGAGTAGAAGAAATCACCTTGTCTAGATCATCAACAATCATCAAGTAAATCCTTGTACTAGAATGATCGCTGTACTGCGTGGTATTATGGGGAACTATAGATAATCCGGCAGAGAACACTACTGATTTTAAATAGTCAGTTAAGTTGTTGGTGGCATTAAGATTTGTGTTCAGGTCACCAGTAAGTACAATGTTATTATAATTTGGCATAAGATCAAAAATGTCAGTTTCAAGTTCCCTACAATAGAAAGCATTGGGAGGTTTGTAAATCACACTCACTTACATGCTGTTATGAGACGAAGATACCTTTATAAAAAGGTATTCAGTAATAGAGTAGCAAAGCAGTCGAGTCCAATAGTTGCTGAAGTGACAATGTAGATATAAATCTTGAAGAATCTTCAGAGGTACTGAAGCAATATAGTGAGTATTACTTTGACTTAACATATATTTTAGTAGAACATAATATATCCAAATATCACAGATAGAATAACTGAGAAACCTTTGAGTTATTAAATACAAATTTTCAATTGAAACAATTATTATGTATGCTTGATGTGTGAGAAATCGGTCTAATTGACTAGTTATATTATATTCACCAACATGTATACTTAGGATGACACTGGGAAGTAGTAGTTGCTATCTAAGTAAGTCCCTCGACGGTCTGCAGATCAACCAGGTAAATTCGCGAAGATCCATCCTCTCTGCGACAAAAAATTTTTCCGCCCGCAATCCATAGATATTTGATTATTTTGTCTCTTCTAAGACCCAAGGCGTAGGTGACCCAGGGGTAGACCAGAGAGTTACCAGGTGTATAAGCTTAAATACGCTGTTTGCTCAGAGATGGCGGTAGTGAACATATTTAGCTACACTAGAAACGTCATGCTTTTTTTTTGCGTGAGTTCGACACCTGGCTACATAAATCAGTGCACATATTCAGTTTTTTTATACAACAACATAAATTTTTCCTTGAGTAATCATGTCTAGTTTTGTGCCAGAAAAGGAGCATTTGCGGGAAGCTCTACTTTTTTGCTTCAATTTGAAGAAATCGGCTGCCGAATCACATCGAATGCTTATGAAGGCCTATGGTGACAGTGCTTTATCGGAAACAACTTGCAGAGACTGGTTTCGTCGGTTCAAAGACGGTCATTTTGACTTGAGTGACAAAAAGCGTGAAAATCGGCCCAAAAAAGTTGAGGACCATGAATTACAGGCTCTTTTGGATGAGGACGATACACAAACACAAAAAATGCTTGCCGAACAGTTAGGTGTTACTCAACCGGCCATTTCCATGCGTTTACATGACATGGGAAAGATCCAAAAAATGGGGAAATGGGTACCCCATGAATTGAACGATAGGCAGATGGAGCGACGCCAAAACACATGTGAAATCTTGCTTGCTAGACACAAAAGAAAGTCGTTTCTGCATCGTGTGGTGACTGAAGACGAAAAGTGGATTTATTTTGAGAATCCGAAACGAAGAAAATCGTGAGTCGATCCCGGACAACCATCAACTTCTTTCTCAAGACCTAATCGCTTTGGACGCAAGACGATGCTGTGTGTTTGGTGGGATCAGCAGGGTGTCGTCTACTATGAGCTATTAAAACCTGGTGAAACTGTCGATGCTCACCGCTACCACCAACAACTAATCAAATTTCGCCGTGCTTTGCGTGATAAAAGGCCGGATTATGAAGAAAGACATGAGAAGCTGATTTTTATTCACGACAACGACCCATCGCACACGTCAAAAATGGTCCAAAACTACTTGAAAACACTCAACTGGGAGGTGCTACCTCTTCCCGCTTATTCACCAGACCTGGCCCCTTCTGATTACCACCTGTTTTAGTCGATGGGTCACGCGCTCGCTGAACAACACTTCGATTCGTACGAAGACGTCGGAAAATGGCTTGACGAGTGGTTTGCATCGAAAAATAAAGACTTTTTTTGGCGTGGTATACACAAATTGCCCAAGAGATGGGGAAAATGTATAGCAAGCGAGGGAAAATACTTTAAATACAGTTTATTTTATTTTCTGCAAAAAAACGACTTTCTTTTGCATAAAAAACAGCGGATTTAAGCTTATAAACCTGGTAATTAAATATCTTTTAACTTGTAATGTTTTTACGCATTGTAATTCCATACCTTACACTTCAAACTTTCTATTACACCCATTACATGTTAAAAAACTCAAGGTCAAAGAGAAATATCAGCCAAAAATATAATTTTTTACATTTTCGTCAATGTCCACTTTCATACTCTAAAATAAATACACTTTTTAGAAAGCTAATAAAAACAATGTATATAGTCTTGTAGAGTGAAGTCTCCAGACAACTAAAGACACCGAGTTCTTTTAATTGCATACAAAATAACAGATATATCGTTAAAAAACTTTAAAAAGTAATTTTGCGCGTCTTATTGTCTTCTTTTCTTAATCAATTTTTCTACACTGTTAAAAATAATATTAAATTTAATATACCCATGTGTATTAAAATTAATATATCAAGCATATGTAATCGTCATTAAGAGCGTGTATATTAAATTTCATATACATTCATGTTAATCACTCACAAGAAAAATCAGATCATTCTACTTTACACAAATTCAAAATAAGTTTAGCAGTCATTTTCGATCCTCAATAATAAAACATAATACCTTCTTCCTATGAACCAAAAATAAAATTGGATTTCAAGTCGAAAAGTTCAATTAAGCAAATAAATAACAGTGCTAACCTACAATCAACTGTATTCGCATTAAATTTTTACCATTCAGAGCGAATTTAGGGAAAAGTTCCACCCGTACATTACACTTTCATTATAAATAAGAATTCGGCAGACGAACTCTAGATCATTAATTTAACTGTCAATAGTTGACAAGATTTGAAGAAATGAAATGTATATTAAATTCACTACACCAACGTATGTTACAATTCAGTAGCGGTAGTGCATATTTGCTTCACACACATGTATATTAAATCTCATACAGAATTTTTTAACAGTGCAGGATAAACATATAATGTTCGAACTTAGTAGTGCTTTATTTGCTTGAGAATCATTCGATTCATACAAATGAGTTACAGTTCAATTCTAAAACTGTTATTCTAATAAATAAAAACAAAAACTACAAATAAATGTTGATGCTAAACTTTACCCGAGAGGAGATAAACCGTGCTTACAACAAATTTCTCATTCACGAAACTTACTAACAAACATAATAATTTTTTTGACAGAATTTTTTTCTGGGTTATCAAGAATACTCAGCCAGGCATTACTTATATCACACATATCCGTACTTTCGCTTATACATGAAAACCTTACAGTTTTTAAAAATTGACATTCTACTAAAAGGTGATACACAGGTTCTGTATTAAAACTACTCTCATGACAGTAGATACAATAACCATCAACATTCAAACTGCAGGTTTTATTCTTGATTATAAGTCTAGGTATGAACTTATTTACTAACCTTAATTGTGCTATAATTCTAATAAAACCAAGTGCTGTTCTTGACAGAGTTAAGTATTTCTGAGCTCCTTCTCGCAAGGTTAATTGAGGGTAAAGTATTAGAGCAGAGGACGAGTGGGCTCGCTGTCAATCTTCTAGATATAATATTTTATCATAAGCTCTTATCAATGCCGATTTATTCTTTTGAAGAGAGGCAAGAGAAAGAAATTCCCAATCGCCCTCTATTCCAATCTTTATAAATATACGTCTAACCTGGTGGGCCCAGTTGTATTTTTCTAGGGTTTTCAAATCATATTTCAATCTATCCAGTTCTCTTAATCTTAAATAACATTTCTTCGGGTATCGATCGTCAGAAATATTGAGAATTTTCTCTATCCAATTGAGAATTGACCCAAAAACTCTAACTGCAAGTTGGGATGCACCTGTTTCTAATCTAACAGCATATCCAGCACCATACATTAAAACGCTGGATACAAGACTATCGAAAAGTCGAACAATAGGGTTCCATGAGTAAAGTTTTAATCTGTGAATCAGAGATACATAATAATCCTTTAAGAATCTTACGCATTCCAACCAGGGAGCCCGCGAAGAAAGCCAAATCGTCGGCGTAAGCTAAGAGCAATATTTCCAACATATGTGACGTGCGCCAAAGAAAGGGGGCTTACTCTGGAAAGTGAGATTGTTCAGGGCGATCGGTAGAAGTCGACCGGATAGACGCGACTTTCAGGAGAGAGTGAAGACTCGCGAAATCTTGCCTCTCCACTTACTATACATTATCACCCATATAGCACACATATAGCACCCATATAGCACGGCTCACGGACGGGGTATAGATAAAATGCGTAGATTGCAATGGTGAGTGGTGGGAGGTGTTTCACGGGATCTCGAGCTCTCGAGCGAAAGCCCGATTTTTCGGGTGTCTAGCAACTCAATTATAAGCTATAATGACGCTCGGAAAATTTTTTCGATGGTTTCATGAAAAATAGCAACTCAAAAACTATCCAAAGGTGTAAAAATCTCGATTTCGAGCAGTAGAGCTTAAAGAAGATGTTGAGATTCCCCTATCAGACTGATAAACATCCTCACTCTTCTCTGCCACAATCTTGGCGGCTAAGGATACATCAAAATACTGATTATCCATGAATAATCGGGTTCTTTTAATCGTCGAGGACTTCCCAAGACTATCAAGCTTTTGTTGATAATCTCGAAGCTTCTTACGTATTTCTCTTTGTGCATGAGTAAAGTCATTTTCAAAATATACCTTCAAAGAGCGCAGATTTTTAGCCTTCTTAAATATTTCGTCTTTGAATCTCGAGTTCGTAAAAGTAACTAGAACAGGTCTTGTTCCCTCTTTTCTTCCAATTCTGATAACCTTTTCGAAGCAATCAATGGGAATGATAATTGTAGCTTCCTTGGAAATCTTGTTAACCGTGTCAACAAGATTTTCGTTGTTGGTCGAATCGTCCTTCACATTGTAGAGAAAAATATTCCTAGATATTTCTATTATATCAAAAAATTCTAGATTTTTCTCAAGAAGATTCATCTTTTCTTCAAATGTTTTGTTCTGTTCTGCCAAAAGATGACATCTGGTTTTGTAGATTTTAAGTTCTTCCAAGATCTTTTCATCCGAGCTCTTTAAAACTTTAATATCCTTAGTCATTTGTTGAACACTCGCTCCTGTAGATTTTACATTCTCTTGAATGGATTGTAAGAGAGATTTTAGCTCTTCGTTGGTCGCCATAACTAGCGAATTTACTCTCACTTTGCACTTCAAAACACAAAATACGAATAAGCTACGTAAGCTCTCAGGAAGGGTTGACAGGGAGCAACCGAAAAACACGACCGACCAGCTCGAAGGCTAGAACTGTAATCTAATGTTTTAACTTGAATATTGTTTTAGTGGCCATTCTGACAATTTCATTTCACTATATATAATACAAAAATAACAAACTTGAACCATCTTTATATAGGATAAAAATTTCTAGGTGTACTTCAACCTGGGCGACGAGAAATGGTGTAGAATAGAGGGTTAATTTTATGAATTCTTCTCAAAACATGAAATTCTCTTCATCTATTTCCAAATTAACCTCGCTTTTTTTGAATTTTGCAGAATTCTGTATAAGCCTTTGAATTCAATTGAAATCATTAAAAAAAAAATTTCAACTTGTTTGAATTCTTCTCAAGTCTTCAGAATTCTTGTTAAATTGTTGTAAATTCCTTCAAGTCATTTAAATTCTGCAGAATTCTCTCGAATTCTTAAAATTCTGTAATTTAAAAAAAACAGTGCATCTTAATTCAGTAGTAGTTCGTGAACCAAAGTTGATGTGCTTGGAAAAGTAATACCCTAAATATTTTAAGAGAATTCTTTAAGATCTTTAAAAGAATTCAAAAGATTACAAGTGAATTCTGAAAAATCGAGAGAAATCTGCAAAATCAAGACGGTTGAAGGAATTTACAATAATTCAACATGAATTCTCAAGATTTCAGAAGAATTCAAAAGACTTTAATGAAATTCAAAGACTTCTACAGAATTGAGAAAAACGAGTGCATCCTAATTCAGGAGTAGTTCATCGTCGACCAATGTTGATGAATTTGGAAATAGTTAAAAAGAATCCCATGCTTTCAGAAAAATTCAGAAAATTCTAAACCTTTGATTGAATTGCACGGTAATCAGGGACGGTCATTGATTATTCGGAATAATGTAAGAGTAATCCATGCCCACTGAAATGATTTGTGCTACGCTCACCAAATTTAGGAGAACCTAGCCTTCCTTTCCATTTTTTCCATGCACCGAATTTCGGTGAGCCAATATTTTATTTCGAGTATGTTTAAATAAAAGAAGTGATTTTGTTTGCAAAGTTACTTCAAGGTTCGATAAAACTCAAGCTTAAAACTCAAGTTTTATTATACCAATTGTACTCGTTCTATTAATTAGAAGTTATATTATTATTATAAAGTGTGGACTTTCATTATGTCAATTTACGCTTTAATTCGAGATCGTATTTGTCAGTTAGTTTGAACTCTAACAATTTCAGAAGTGGGATAGTGGCCCATTTCCACTAAATAAGATTTATTCAGTGACGCGAATCCTCGAAAATCGGGAAAATCGGAAAATTTGGACGAATTCCGGTACCCAAGCTAAATAATAAAAAAAAAGAAGAACGCGATGCCTGACGCCACGATAAAAAAAAGGTTCTCGATTGTTCGCGCGTGTTATTGAAAGTTTTTTTTTTAAATGTGAGAATCAATTAAATTCGCCTGAAAAATAGTGAGAATGGATCAACTGGGAGCAGCTGGAGGACTTTCCACATCACCTGATTGGCTTGGTTGGTCAAATCAAAAGAACACGGAAAGTCAAGATAATAGGCGATCAAGACGATTCAATCCTCTACAGAATCAACAGCCGGTGAATCAGTATGTTCAACCCGAAGATCACAGAAGCCCAGTTTCAACTGCCACAAATCAAATTCCGCATCATGGAAATGAGTCTCAGGGAGATTTTCAGCAAAATATGTCGCAGGTCCTAGCAGCTATGACTAGACTTTTGGATCAAAACGCAACATTGCTACAAAATGTGTCACAGAAGAAAGAACCAGAGACTTTTCATTATAATGTTCTTCCGGACTTATCACATAATATTACGGACTTCACTGGACTGGAAGGATCTTCAGAAGCAAGAGCGTGATTGAAGCAGTTAGAATCCACTGCTACGTTACATCGTTGGACTGAAGCTGTAGCTTTCGAAATAGCAAGAGCGCACCTAAAGAAGGCAGCAAGAAATGGGTATCTGAGTCGAATTGATGCTATTCAAAATTGGACTCAATTCAAT
>CAKNWT010197050.1:0-10071 GCA_932066315.1 Andricus coriarius
GATGGCCGTCCCGTTCGAGAAAGACATCAGTTATTCGTCGCGAAGGCCACGTCCCACGTCGAAACAGTGAAGTATCTACAATCAGCACAACGTCTCCAATTTTATAATTACGCCTCGAACAGTCCACTTATTTATCTGTTGAAGCGTATGCAGGTACTCCTGAGACCAGCGTTTCCAAAACTGATCACGTATTGCTCGGACAAGGCGCCAGTGAGTTACGTATTTCAGGTCTGCATCCGCATTTGATGATTCTGGAATCTGTTATAAGGTCCTACCGATGAGAACATGGCCTAGAGTTAAAATGTTGAGAACGTCCGGATCGCCGGTGATTGGAAGTAAAGGCCGGGAGTTCACACATGCTTCAATCTCCACAGCTAACGTAGAGAACTCCTCATAAGTAAGATTTTGAGCCCCTATGGCCTTTTTCATAAGAGACTTTGCTGATTTAATATTAGCTTCCCATAAGCCGCCAAAGTGAGGAGCCGATTGCGGAATGAACTTCCATTTAATGCCTCGGTTCGCCAAAGAAGCCTGCACTAAGTTCCAATCGATTTCTGCTTCTCGCAGTATCGAACGAAGCTCTGCATCAGCACCATGGAATGTGGTAGAGTTATCACTCCAGATTTCACGAGGGGCACCTCGACGACCAGCCAAGCGTCGTAGAGCGGCTAGAAAAGATTGCGTTGTGAGATAGCCGATAACTTCGATATGCACGGCTTTTGAACTTAAGCAGATGAAGAGGGCAATGTATCCTTTGCTGGTGCGGTAGCCGCGCCCGACAGTCCGCTTTATTGCGAAAGGTCGTGCGTGATATATTCCGGTTTTCTCAAAGGGAAGACTGACTATAACTCTTTCAGCAGGCAGATTCCCCATCAACTGCTCGGATTTTTGACATCTGATGCGGGTGCACAGAATGCGATCACGAATATGTGCCTTTACAAGGACGCGACCTCGAATGATCCATGCTCGGCGAACAGCATACGAGTAAGTTAATTGAAACCCACCATGTAGAGATGTTCCGTGAGCCCAATCAACAATAAGTTTCGCGAGAGGACAGTTCGCTAGTCGTCCACCGACTCTCAAAATTCCAGTTGAATCGATGAATGTATCCAAACGAGTGAGAGGCTTTTGTAGCTTCAGTAATTTTGCTTGATGAAGATTGTCCAATTCGTCCTTAAAAAGGCAGCTTTGTGTCCAGAAAACGCAAGCCAGAAACGCCTGATGAATTTCCTCAGGAGAAAGATGTTGATTCATAAATTCGGCACGGTCTGCCACTGGCCTGAGAAGAAGTTTGAGGCGTAAACAGAGCGCAATCACTCTTGTCAATCGAGTCAGGGACGAGAAGGTGCTAATGGTGGGAGGATTGCGATGAGTGCGACGAATCGAAATGCATGTCGACTCCACCTGTTGGTCAGTTTCTTGAGAGGCATCATGAAGGCACGGAAGCATTGGCCAGTGAGCTTCTGTTTGTCGAAGCCATTGTGGGCCATGCCACCACAGAGCAAGATTGGCTAAAGAATGAGCAGTTCATCGAGTAGCAATATCAGCGGGGTTTTCAGCAGTAGGAACATAACGCCCGAAGGCGTTGGAAAGATTTCGCTGTATCTCTGAGACTCGGTTGGCGACGTAGATTGGCCAACGGGAAGGATCGTCTGTTTTTATCTAACTCAGAATGTTCTGTGAATCCGCGTACGTAATTGATCAACCGAGTTACCAGCAGAGCGGCGCACAGTCCCAGTCTAGGGATAGTGATGGTCTTAACAGGTGCAACGCGAGTCTTCGACGTAATTAGTTCTGTTTTGCAGGTTCCATTCTGGGACTGCACTCGGACGTAAACTACGGCGGCAAAGGCATGTTTGCTAGCATCTTCAAAGCCATGAATCACCACGGAACTATCCTGATGGTAGCCTATCCATCGAGGAAGATGTATGTCAGTTATATCAGATAGATTACTCTGAAATGTTCTCCATCGTAGGAGTTAAGGATGAGGAAGCGTAGCATCCCAACCGATTTGTACCTTCCAGAGATCCTGCATCAGAACTTGCACAACAATAGTTATCGCACTGAGCCAACCAACTTGATCAACAAGTCGCGAGATGGCTGCAAGAACCATCCTTTTAGTCATCGAGCCGTCACTGTCAAATACTGGGGCTTTGAATCGGAATTCGTTAGAGACAGGATCCCAGGTGACTTCCAGTGCATTCACCGGCCCATCAGTCTCAAATTATAGCCAACTTGGACGTAGTGGATCACACTCAGGAATTCCAGCTAAGAGAGGAGGGTAGTTGCAAACTCATTTTGTCAAGTGCATTCCTTCGGACTGCAGAAGCTGAAGCAGTTGATCTCGAAGTTTTGCAGCAGAATTTTCCTCACCTGCGCCTGACAAGATATCATCAACATAAATATTCTTTCCAATGACCTCCGATGCATCAGGGTATCTCGTAGCTTCATCGGTTGCTAACTGTTGAAGTGTCCGAATTGCTAGATACGGAGAGCATGACATTCCGTAGGTTAACGTCCGAAGTTGATAGTGACTGTCTTCGTTTGCTCCTGGCTTCCTCCAGACAATTCGCTAAAGATCAGTATCCCTATCGTCGACTTGGATCTGACGGTACATCATCTCAATGTCAGCGCAAAAGCCGATGCGAGGGAATCTCCAACGCATCAAAACGGAAGCGAGGTAATTTTGTAATTTTGGTCCTGTATATAACAGATGATTCTAGACCAGCCCTGATGTCGTTCTTTGTGATGCATTAAAGATAATGCGAAGTTTCGGATGACCATCTGCATTTCGCCAAACAGCACGATGTGGAATATATTATGTGGGTCTGGTACCCGATAAAATCTCTGAAGGTTGAATGAGGCGCATGTGCCCTAGTTTTTCATAGTCAGACATAAATCGCGTGTATTTCTTATTTAGCAGAGCATCTTTCTCTAGCCGCTGACACACGGAATTGAGTATTCGTTTAGATCCTTGTAATGATTCTCCTAGGGTGTGAATACAAGATGGTCGAAGAGGAAGTCACACAATGTATCGACCAGAGTTCTCACGTCGGCATCCGGCCATGAAAGCTCGTTCACACCCCTGATTCTCGAGTGAAATCATCGGGGGAGTGTTTAAATCCTCCTGTACCCAAAATCGCTTCAGAATTTAGCAAGGTTGCTCTTTTGATGACTACTTAAGGGCATTACGGTTATAGCAGGGTCTGAGCTATCGGATGGCTCAGACAATCCAACCAGGCCGATCAGAACCCATCCAAAAACAGTGCGGATAGTAACGGGAGCCTCGCGTGATCCGTGACGAACTCCATCGAAAAGAAGTGAGCCGTAAATGTCCGAGCCCAAGAGCACGTCGATAGGTCCTGGCACAGCGAATTCTGGATCCGCTAAAGGGAGCCCTTCGATGTGAGTCCGGTTTTTCGGGACAATTGTCTGCGATGGTGTAGTCAAGCCACGGTCATGTAGCACTAGAGCGTTCACCTCTACAGGTAACGATACTTGCGAAGACTCAAGACGAACATTGACTCGTCTACGAGCAATCTCGATAGGCTTATTTCCAACCGTGCTGATAGGAATATTAACAGCCTGTTGCGGAAGACCCAGTCGTCGAACCAAACGGCTTGATATAAAACTGGTTTCAGAACCGGGATCAAGAAGAATCCTGACTCTAACCTGACGTCCGTTCGTGGTTTTTATGTAAACTTGTGCCGTAGCAAGCAAAACTTGTCAGGAAGAAGTAGACGGATTCTCAGTTGCTGACGAGACAGGCCCAGAGTCGAAACGGGACTTCTTAGCAGTTGAATTGTCTAAATCGCTAGGTCTTGCCCGCTTGCGATCTGAGGACCCGTGAAGAGAAGTGTGATGGCGTTCCTGGCATCGCTGGCAACTGAACTTCGAAGCACAATTTTTTATAAGATGACTTGAAGACAGACAGTTGTAACAGAGATGAAGCCGAAAGGCAGTCTCGCGCCGCTGGATTGAGTCGAGCTCTGACTACTGGGGACTGGAGCGAATGTGGTGGTCATCTGTGCAGATTGCATACCTCTGAGTAACTGAAGTAGCCAATAACTTCGACTGCTTTTGAGAACTCGTACGGCTGTTCCAATTAAGAATGGCGGCACGACCCTCGCGCCCTGGCTTGCGTAGCATTTCGGTAACCTTGACTGTTCGAATCCGTTGTTGGAGGAATGCTTCAATCTCGGAATAGACTGAAGTTGTATCTGCTGCTCCCAACTGATTCTCCCAATCTCGGCGAGTCTGAGGGTCCATTCCCTTTGCAGCTATGAATGCGAATAAGGGGTCCCAATTATCGATCGGGCAACTAATAAGGGGGCTTAAGGATTCTCTTAGCCGTGTAAGTGTGTCCAATAGTGTTTGCAAACTCTCTGCACTTTCTTCTGTCAAGGCGTTGATGGAAGTTAGGGCCTCTAGATGACCGTGCAATAATAATCGCTTGTTGTCGTAGCGATTCAATAGAAGGTTCCAGGCTGTCGGATAGTTGGCCTCGGTAGTCGGAATCGTGTCCAAAGCGCTCTTAGCTGTACCCTGAACCACTCCATTCAGGTAGAACAGTTTTTGCACTGGAGTGGGTGATGCATCATCGTGCACCATGAAACGGAACAGATCACGAAAGGATTCCCAATCTTCTCGTCGTCTTGAGAATGTTGGAGGATTGATCCTGGGCAAATGAGTCTGCGCATGTGACCGAGAGACCGTTGCTGGGGGATCCACTGTAAGCGCCGAGAGGTTCGCGACACGGTCGACACGAGCTTGCCCATCATACAAGTGGCTTTGCACCTCAACAAAAGTAGCTTCGGCAGCATCAAACTGGTTATCAGTGAAATATGGTTCTTTGGCAAGGTTAGCCTTATTCACCAGTTCGAGGTTATTTGATTAAAGCTTTTGAAAGTAGTCATTCAGCAGTTTTGTCTGAATATGTAGAAATCCAGAGGTAATTTGATCTCGTTCAGCAGCAAATACATTTCTTTTAATATTGGTAATCGAAGTTATCAAGGATATTTGACTCTTCAGAAGTTCCATAGCTTTCATAGCGACAATTGTTCAGTAAGTTGCTGATCTGTAACAAGTTTGATAACAAGACATAATCTCAAAATCCCCATTCTGTGGTACGAAAGGAAGTCAAAACATATTAGAAAGTAAGAGAAAAGAAGAACTTGGAATGTTCAACCTTCAGACCTTGTACAGTGTTATTGCTAAGATTCGGGGAAACAGCCTGGAGTTTCAGCACAAATTCAAGGGGTGAAAGTCAATGCTACAGATTAGTTTCATAAAACAAAATTTTTAAGAAAATCTGTAAGAGGTTGGTGTCGATCAGTATGAATTGTCGCTTGGACGAATGTCGGTTCACTCTCATCTACTGTATGTCATAGTCATGGCCTTACACGGCGCAGTCATATAGCACCTGACCGCGTCCGGTCAGGTACATGTTAAACATAACATCTGGCCGTGTCCGGCCAGGTGCATGCCAGTCAAAGTCAAAGTCCTTGGCCCTGGTTGGCGCTTTCACATGGCATCCGGCTGTGTCAAGTCGGATGCATGTTTCTCTATCGACACAGGCATGGCCTTGATCGGCGCTCTCACATGGCATCAGGCTGCGTCTAGTTGGATGCATGCTACTCTCTCTGTCGATCCGTCCTGTCAGAATTTATTCAAGGATTAAGTCATTTAAAAAAATGTCAAGAAATTTCGAAACCTCAAGAGGCTAGAAAATTTGAATATCTAGGAAATAAGAATCGAAACCTGTATATTTTGAAACTCACAACATACGAATAATTTAACGATTAACCATTGTTTTTTGTTTAAGTTATTACCTTCAAAACTTAATTTTATTTGGACAGTGATGAACACAAAATGTCAAATTTTGGTAGACATTTCAATCTAAATAATCGACATCCTGCGAATGGTTCAAAATCTCATACTGAAACTTAAAGGCTTCAAAGTCGAGCTCTAAAGTCCACAAGAGTATGCAACTTGCAAGAATTCCACATCGAAATTGTTCAACATTGCACGTCATGCAATTATAATGACATTTGAAGTGATTGGATACATTTTCCCACTAACA
Organism: Andricus coriarius; assembly: GCA_932066315.1. Classification (NCBI taxonomy): domain Eukaryota; kingdom Metazoa; phylum Arthropoda; class Insecta; order Hymenoptera; family Cynipidae; genus Andricus; species Andricus coriarius. The sequence goes on from CAKNWT010197050.1 coordinate 6,083, forward strand.
AGGGTAGGTCTTCAGGTGTTCAGCGCCCGAAGGGTTATAAACGGTCAGAAAAGATTCCTTGAGGTACCCGCAACAAAGTTCAACCCATCCTAGACCCTACCTTTTTCATGTTTTTCCACCTCAACTCTGCAAAGTTTTGAATTTTAACCATTTTTATGCGGTTTTTCACATGCAGTTAAAGCAAATTTTTTTAACGTTCGTTCTCCTTGTTGCAAAATCTTATCTAGTATTGAACTGATAGGTTATTATTGATGTTTTTGAGGATTCCTTACACGATTCTGATGTTACTTTTTTATTATCACATCAATTTCATTAAGAATTTGACGTCTTAATTGATTATATTGTAAATTCCACGATAACACAGGCCTGCAAATAATGGGGTCATGTAAGTTCTTGGAAAGCGGAGGGTCATTTCCGAAGTACAAATACATGTCAATTTTATTTCCGCTTGAGTAAAAAACATCCCACAAAAATTATGAAAGAAAAACTCTCATTCAAGGTTTTTGTTAGAAATATCGTTAAAATTAGATTTATCGACTATCGTAGAATTTGCAAGAAGATCAATTAAGACGTAAATTCTTCATGAAAATGATGTTATAATAAAAAAGTAACATAAGAATCGTGTAATGAATCCTCAAAAACATCAATAATAACCCATCCATGCAATACTAGATAAGGTTTTGCAACGAAGAGAAACGAACGTTACAAAAATTTGCTTTAACTGCATGTAAAAAATCGCATAAAAATGGTTAAAATTCAAAACTTTGCAGAGTTGATGTGGAAGAACATCGAAAGGTAGGGGCTAGGATGGGTTGAACTTTGTTGTGGGTACCTTAAGGAATCTTTTCTGACCGGTTATAACCCTACGGGCGCTGAACACCTGAAGGCCTTCCCTTGTAAGAAATAATAAAATTCTGACAGTATTAAACATCTGACAAAAATGAGATAACAAATAGGCCATCACGTGTACTTTTATTCTTTATAATTCATGGGATATTTTATTAACATAATTTACTGCAATCTCAGTCTATTTTTACACTCGATGTTGAAAGGTGTTCCTTTTTTCACAGAATAATGTCATTTCATATACGCAAGATGTTTTCAGTATTAAAAAAAAACTCTTTCGAAATAGATCAACATCATTGCATTCTTCGAAACGTCAAACAATCTACTAGAACCTGGAAATTTCGAAAAACTTACTTCAAGTTTATGCTCTCCTCGTCAACCCACCATCCGGTTCGAAGGACCGAAAAATTGTTACGAAAATCGACACTGCCAGTGTGGGGGAGCGAGGGATCAGCACACTCCAAATTTAACGCAATGTCAATCGACCGAAAAAAAAGGTTCCGAGCTACAGCTCAGGACAACCGCGATCTGCACCTTATTTATGGTTTTCACTTACTTGAATTCCTGCCAATTTTTCTAATGCAATTAAATGTACATCGATTCTAGTACTTTATCAACTTTTCATCGGAGCTTGAATCACCGAATCCGATTCAAATTTTGTTATGGAAAATTCCCAAAAGTTCAACTCTGTGGTGGAAAATTTAACAATTCCGTTGAAAATTCGTTCCTATTATTGGTTGATAATTAATTTTTTCAACTGGAAATTTAACTATTCCATTTTTGGTTTGAACGTCATGTATTTTGCTGAAAACTCAACTATTTCCTTGAAAGTTCCCTTTTTTATTAAAAATTATATTTCTATTAGAAAATTGACATCTTCTAGCTGAAAAATCGTGTGTTTTGTTGAAAAATTTTATTTTCTTGTAGAAAATCAATCTCCTTAGTTGAAAATTCCCCCTGAGTGAACAACGATTGAACTATTTCGTTAAAAATTGAAATTATTATTAGTATTTTGTAGAAAATTATTCTCCTTGGTGAAAAATTCATTTTTCTGTTTCGTTGAAAATTCAACTACGTGATTCAAAATTAATTTTTTTTAGATTCACCCCTTTGAATGAAAATTTAGTGTTTTACCTAAAAATATAACTATACCATTTTTTATTACTTCTTTCAAATTTATCTTGTGGTTTGAGGATTAATTTTTTTTACAGGATCTTTTTTTAATATAGGTTATCTGGTGTAAATGTTTTTTTTTTATTTTGAAAATTAATTTTTTAAACTATCAATTTGACTATTCCTTTTTGTTTTAAACGTCATATTTTTTTTTTAATTCAACTGGTTGAAAATTTATTTTCATTTAATTGAAAATTTTTTTATTATGTGAAAATTCGTCTTTTAATGGAAAATTGATCTTGTTAGTTGAAAATTCCATTTTTTTAGTTTGAAAATTCAGCTAATTGGTTAAAATAATTAACTCTTTTCTTGAAATTTTAATTATTTGGTTGAAATTTCCACTTTTTGCTTCAAGTTATTATTTTGTTGAAAATTCAAATGTTTTGTTGAAAATTGGCATTTCTGGTTAAATTCAATTGTAATTTGTTAACAAGATAATTTTTTTCATTAAAAATTAAACTTTTTTTCAGTTTGTACATTTTGAGATATAATTCATCTGTTTGGTTTCAAATGAACGTTTTTGTTAAAAACTCGTATTTTCGTATTAAAAAGTAAACTACTTTAAAGAAAAATCGACTCGTTTGGTGAAAATGTTAAGAATGTATGTTTTCAGGTTTAAAAAATTAAACTGTTTTGTAGAAAATTTCATCTTCTTTCGGTAGAAATTTCATCTTTTATTTGTTAAAAATGCAACTAATTGAAAAATAATCTTTTTTAGTTGAAGACTCAACTATTTTGTTGAAAAGTTTTCTTATTTGGTATATAATTCATCTATTTGGTTTGAAATACATTTTTTTGATGAAAATTCGAAATTTCGGTTTAAAAAATTCATCTTTATTTTCAGAAGATTAATGGTTTTGTTTGAAAATTCATCTTTTTGGTAGAAAATTCAATTACTTGGTTAATAATGATTTCGTTAATTCATATTTTTGGATTGGAAATGAAACTGTTATATTAAAAATTAAACTATTTTATTTAAAATTAATCTTTTTTAAGTGTAATTCATCTATTTGATTCAAAATTAAAATTAGGTTAAGAATTCATATTATCGGTTTCAAGATAATAATACAAATATTTTCTGAAGATTCCTGAGAAAAATTTAACCTGATTTTTCATTTTGAAAAATTAATGTTAATATGATGTTTAAGAACATTTAAAAACAATTCAAAAGATGCTTGTCAAAGAAGAATCTGGAAGATTTCAAAGCAATTTTGGCAATCATTCGAGTCAGTTTGAATGATATATACGAACTTTAGAAGTTTTGGAGAGATTACAAATATTTGCAAACTTTGAAAGATTTCCGCAAATCGTAAAATATTTTGCATTTTATTTCAAACTTCCACAACTTCTTAATATATTTTGCACTGAACTAAAGTTTTTCTAACATTTTACAAAATCCTGTAAAATAAATGAATTTTATTAGACATTTTTTAGAAATGTTTTCGACATATCTGAAAATTTCACAAATCTTTTTGAATTTTCTTAAAGACCCTAGGAAAATTATATTTATATAATCTTAAAAACAAAATAAATGAATAATTTAATTAAATGAACTATTTTTTCACATTTTTATTTTGTATTATAAATTATTTTTGACTCAAATCGAAAAACGGGGGTGCTAGTTTAACAAATTCTTTTAGAAATTGGTAATCGGGAAAAATGAGTCTTTTTAAGAATATTAGATTACAGTTCTAACTTTATTAAGTGAATTTCTTCACGAAATTAATATCTTTTTACACACACTTTTCAAAAAAGATTATTTTTAACGTGAATAAAGTAAGGTTAAATAGATAAAGTTAGTAAATAATTTTTGTTTTTCCACTTAGACGAAGTAGCTTGTAAATAAGTCATGTTTTTCGAGGTGGCCAGGCCTATTTACAAGTTTCGCAATATTACCTTTTAATTGTTACAATAAAAAAAGCTGTCCTATTTTTAGAAAAATTATCTTTTTGGTTAAAAAATCATCTGTT
>CAKNWT010197054.1:0-10620 GCA_932066315.1 Andricus coriarius
TTAACTATAAATGCTTTAATACAATTTTAGCAAAAAATGGTGCATAATTTTTACTTTTGTTCGCAAATCTAGAGTGGCGCAGTTCATGAATTTTATTCTTTTTAATAAAGCACTATCATATTAAAATCATAAGTTCTACACATTTTGTAAATATATCTTTGAAGAATATTCTATACACATTTTTTAAAGCAAACCATTAAAATGAATTTATTTCATAAATGTGAAATAACACATGTCATCTGAGTCCACCTAAAAACGAAGATCGGTGTTTTAAAAAGCAACTGCTGGATATTATTTGTTACTACTACCGTCATTACACTTTAAACAGCACTCTTAGGAATCCTGTAACAACAATATATTATAATTTACAACTTTGAAATTCAAAGTTTACCTGTATGTCATTCCGAAGTTAATTTGAAATGACCTATATAAGAAATTTTTAATCCATCTCAAAGGTTTTCTGTTTGATTTAGTGGTATAAATAAGCAAAAAGAACGAAAACTGACATGGTTATGAAACAAATTATTTAACTCAACAATTATTTTTTAAGCAAGTCATTTCTTATAGAAACTAAAAAAATTGATTTTCTTCAAATAAAAAAGTAAACATTTAAAAAAATTAGTTGTGTCGAAAAAAAAGGTTTTCTGTTTAAAAATAAGATAAAAAGTTTTCTTTTAGAACATTTGTCAAAACATTCAAAACTTTTGAAAAAAAAATATTTTATTTTTTTTATGTTCTGAAATTTTAGGCGTTTTTAAGTTGCAAGAGTAACTGCAAATTATACGTTTTTCAAACAAATTCAAAAAATAATGTGCATCATAAATAAGGAAAATTGAAACAAATATAATTTTTTGGTGAAAAAATTATTTTTTTTTCCCGAAATTATTGATTATTGTGATATTCTAAAATATTCTGCAGAAAAAAATAGAATTTATCACGATCTGTTTATCTCAAAATGTATAACCTGACATTTTATCAAAAATATAAACACTCCGCCTTTTAACAAACTAACCTTCCCGAAAAAATAATCTTATGGAAAAATGTATGTCTACGACAAATTTGAAATTGATTTAGATATACATTTTTTTGAATAAATATTTTTCGAGGTAAACGAAGCGGAACATAAAAATTGTGAACTTCAGAAGTGTGACTACTGACTAATCAGAAAGAACATTATTTGCAAAATTTTATCGCTTCATTTTTTATACAAATTTTATTGTATAATTATTAATTAAGCTTATTATAATTCTATAAAATGAGAAATAGGTAATATTTTATATTTTGAAATATTTGTACCGTCAAAAAGCGTAACCAGCTTTATTCTTAATAGCTTTATAATCGGGTACGAATTGAACTTGAATATTAAAGAATAGCAAAAATAGAAGGCAAAAAGAAATTTCAATAATTCTTTGATTAAAAAAGTTGTATCCAAAAGATTAAATACTTTTATTTTGCTCACTTGATTTTATTAACAAAAACAAACAACTAATTTTTCAAAATTAAAACTCAGTAATACAAAATTGAAATCCCTCAACTTGTGATGAAAATAATAAAATACGTATAAAGCGCAATAAAATCATAATTCTGATTACGTTACGTCTGAGCTTACCACATGACCTGTCCAAGTTAATTTTAATTTTAGAGTCGATTAATCAGTCGATAAATTTTTGATGATCTTTCAATTTCCGTTTGGAAGTCCGCTTCGTAAGGTCTCTAGCCAAAATAGTGCTGCACAAAATATCTCGGAACTACACCTTTGTGCCGATCCCTGTTGATGCACCAAAAATAGTTCCTCCCTCACCAAGATAGATCAGTTCCGAGATGTGGAATTTCCTAATCCTCTTTTATGTGACAGCGATCGATAGCGAAGCATTTCAACGAATCGTGTTCTTCACTACTAAAAAGAAGCTTTTCGAGTACATTAAAAAAAAAAGAATATAGGTCGTAACGTGTAATTTTTTCTGGAGACGAATCTTCTTTCACATATTATTGAGAGCAGTCTCGTTTAATACAGTTTTTTAGAGTTAATTTAGAAATACGAGGGAAGAATGGGGCTAGTGTCTGATTAAATGCTCTATCAAAGCCAACATCTATTTTAAGAAGAATTTTAGAAAAAAGCAGATAGATTGTCTTCTTTTAATTTGCAATCATTACTTGACCTAAATTTTCTAATGAGTTGTAATTTTAAAAGTTTGTTTTAAAAGTATGTTTGTTTGCATCTTTCTTCTCAGAAGTGAGAATGGAACCTCATGAAGTTATAGTGACACCACCTGTAGAAGAGCCAAGATTAAGTCAAGCCAGCGAAGCCAGTGAAGCTCCAAGTGAAACAACATCAGAGACTTCTTCACCCTCAGGAAAAGTGAGAAGGTATCGTGGTGACACAAGTAAAAGAAGAAAAGGAGTTTACATTACACAGTGGCCTGAACCTTCAGACATAGACCATAGCAAACTGGCAGCCCAAAGTAGTGAGGAAAAAGATGATCCACCAGCTACACCAAGTGATCTCTCTGATTGTGAAGGTCAAGTTCCCAGAAGGTGAGGCAAGATAAATATTTGACTTAACTTTTTTAGGTTACACAAATAGTAAATCTTCTCTATACTGAAGATTCTCTGTCGGGGAGTCTTCGAATAATTAAAAACGTAAATAGAAAAATCATTCATGATCATTGATCAGGTACCTCAATTTTGGAATACCTGGAATTAAGGGGTTAAAACTGTTAAATTCAGATGTACTTCTAGTTCAGAATTCACTTTGAATTTAGCTGGTTTTAGTTCAATTCACTTGAATTATTTTAACTAAATTACAAATTTTAATAAATTTATTGATTATATTTCGATCCTTAATCGCTGACCGCGAAAACCGAGAATTAGCCTGGAATTTTGAGCACGGGGAAAAAGCCAAGAATTTTTTTTTCGAAACCCGAGAATTTTTCAGATTTGTTATTACGTTTGCAATAAATATCGTCTCGCTCATCGAGAAAAATGTGTTTGGATTGTGCTCAGTATTACCAACCATCTAAAATATCGAAGATCATTTTATTTGTTGATGGATCGTTCAAATACAGGGGTCATTCGAAAAACACTTGATACGTCTTTCAGTAATTATGCCCCCCCCCCCCGTTCGCGTAATACCTTTTCCATTCTTCGTACCATGGAGTAACCTAAATTTATATAATTAATTTCTAATGATTGGCATAATAAGGTTATAATTTCAAGATACTCTGAATGTTTAGCAAATAACGTGAAAAAACGCTTTTCGAGAAAAACTGATTTGAAGTTGGAGAGTGCCATAAGCTCATGTGTTATATATTTTATATTCAAATAGAAAATTTACACACTTCCGGTCACTTCGGGGACATAAAAGTATAATTTAACCAAATAGAACACAAATTAATGTATGATTTCCTACCGAAAATCAAAAATACTTGCGCAGAATTTTCACTGTCGTTTATCAAATTATAGACTTCACACTCTTTCCTCTTTTTTTTTTACAGATGAATTCCTCCTTTTTCCCTTTTTTCAAGAAACTTCCCCTTTCCTAGTTTTTTTCATTTAGATAAGAACTGAATTAATAGAGCCATATTGGGTTCTGAAAATCCAACTATTTTTGGTTGAAAGTTAATTATTTTTAATTGAAAAGTCTACTGTTATATTTTTGGTTCAGAACTCATATCTTGTGGTCAATTATTCAACCGTTTGGATTGAAAATTTATATTTTATTGTAAATTCTACTATTGGGTTGAAAATTGAAAATAGGGATTACTTTGGAAACCGATTGCACCGATTTCAAAAATTATAATATCATATATACTGAATACTGTAATCCCAATTTCAAGATATTAAAGAATAAAACGTTATTTAAAAATATTTTCTAGGTATAGTAAGAGGCCTCTTCGAGGTCCTTACGGGCAGATGTTAGAAGCAGAAATGGCAAAACCTCGAGCAACAGAAATCTCCCTCGAGGAGGGAGTTAAGCCAAGACGAAAAATTTCAGCAAATCTTTCGTTCAGCGCAGGCAGTAACAGCAATTCTGAACCACCAACTCCCTGTCATCACAGAACAACATCTAGCCCTAGTAAATTGGAAGGTTTGCCTGGACCTAGTCCCGAATTGTTAGCCGAACTTTTAAGAGGATCTTCCGAAAGAGTAGCTCGTGCTGCGACCCAACGAAATGTAAGTCAAAATCACTATTATTGCCATTAAAGTTTTCTAAACACAAATTTTAAAGATCTTACCATAAATAGAATTCACGAATTAAAAAATTTCTTCTCGGTTTTCAAATTGACAGCAGAAAACAAAAATTAGCCAAGCTAATTGAAAAATTTCTATCGCACTGTTTGCAAACGTGAACCTATATTAGTAGAATGATATGCTACAGTATTTGCCATCACGCTAAAAATTTTACGACCTTTAAACGAAGCGTAACGTACACGTTTCGCTGTTGAATTATCGTTTAACATAAAGACCTCCTGGCAGGTCGAAAGCCTATTGTTTTTGGTGCAAGTTTATTATAGTTATACAAGACTAGTAACTTGGTTGACTTCGAGAGAATCGTAACAGTTTCAAATCACTGGAACAAAATGAGTCACGAGGAATTTCTATTTTTACAAATAACAAAGCACCATTTCGGCCATCTCAGAACTAGAGAACTTGGTTATGAATTTTGAAGAATGGGTGCTGTTAAATTTGCAGAAGAAAAGTTTGATACGTCAAATAAAATTGCAAGCTCGACTTTATACAAAATTTGCAGCGCTGCCAAAGACTAATGTATTTGGAAAAAGTAAAAAAAAGTGACTAATTCAAGCTAAAAATATTCTATTACTGAATTCGGGGGTGAAAACCAAGGTCACATTTGCTAGAATACATTTCACAAGTAATTTTCAGACAAATTGGAATTCATTTGATTACAGGCTAAATAAACCTTTGAGACTTAACTGCCGTGATTATATTTCGATGCTTCACAATAGGAATGAGAAAATCAGAAAATTACATATAAACTAAAATAATTTTAAATTTCATATTGCAGATTTCACAGCCTAAAATCCTTTTAAGAAAGGGTAAATAGGACGATTTAAAAAAAATAAGGGAATAAATTATTTTAAATAAAATTAACGTAGGTACCATATTGCATTCAATATGAAGAACTTTAAATTGAAACCATTCAAGTAAAAATATTGCAATTAAAACAAAATAGATGAATTTTTAACGAATAAGATGAATTTTCAATCAAAAAGATTAATATTCTACTAAAAAACACGAATTTTTGACAAAATACATGAATTCTCATCCAAATACTTGAATTTTCTACTAAAAAATGTAATAGTTAATATTTCAACCAAAAAAGACGAATATTCAGAAAAAAATTTGAATCATTAACCAAAACAGATTATTAATTTTTAGCAAACAGTTGCATTTATAACCCAAAAATATTAAATTTCTACCAAAAGAGATAAATTTTCAATAAAATAGATGAATTTTGAACCAGAACATTAATTTTCAACCAATAAGATGAATTGTCTGCTAAAAAGAAGAATTTTCAACAAAATACGTGAATTTTCTGCCGAAAAAGACGCTTTTTCAACAAAATAAATTAATTTTCTACCGAAAAAGATGAATTTTCAACTAAGAAGATTAATTTCCTGCCAAAAAAAGCGAATTTTCACCAAAATACATTAATTTGCAACCAAATAGTTGACGTTTCGGCTTAAACGCATGCCAGGGTACCATCGTATACCTGACGGCCTGGCGACCCTTTTCTATTGTATCGCGCTCCGCCTCGGGCGAAGTCTAGCTCGAAGCTCGACGAGGCGTTGTGGTGATCAACCGGAGGGCACCGTGTACGTTGCGATGGTACCTTTCACATTCAAATGGCTCTGTTCCACACCACCATTGAGGTCGAGACTAACACGCTGACACGCTAACGTTAACGCGTTACAATGTTTGGCTAACTATAATGCAAAGTAACCTACGTGTCAAATTTTTAATCAAGAACTTCATGATAATTTCAGCAAAATAGATGCCGAATAATACATTTCCTGGTTAAATTTGTATAAAAAATAATAGAATTTATCAAAAAATTATTTATTTTGCTGAAATTATCACGAAGTTCCTGATTTAAAAAGTTGGCACGTACGTTACTTTGCATTATAGTTAGCTAAAAATTGTAACGCGTTAACGTTAGCGTGTCAGCGTGTTAGTCTCGACCTCAATGGTGGTGTGGAACAGAGCCATTTCAATGTTAAAGGTACCATCGCAACATACACGGTACCCTCCGGTTGAGCACCACAACGCCTCGTCGAGCTTCGAGCTAGACTTGGCCCGAGGCGGAGCGCGATACAATAGAAAAGGGTCGCCAGGCCGTCAGGTATACGATGGTACCCTGACATGCGTTTAAGCCGACGTTTCTACTAAAAAAATTTAATCAAAAATGGAATGGTTCCATTTTTAGTTTAAAAAATTAATTTTTAACCAACTAAAATGATGAATTTTCAAAAAAAAAAAAAAATAATAATAATTTTTAACGAAATAGTTGAATCCTCAATCAATACAGATTTAAAGTTCCTTTTTTTTACATACCGAAACAGATGTTACATATATATCAAAAATTATAAGAATTTCAAAAAAAAAAATAAATCAACGCTGTAATTTTCACAGTTCACAATTCGATACCTGCATGTTGAGAAACCTCTCTTGGAGTGATCATCTAAAACGATCACTCTAGTTTTGGTCGTCTAAAAGAACCATTCGGTTTTTTGAGTAGGCCATTGTTTTAGTATGCATACCTACAGGACAAACCGCAGCCAGGTTGTATAGTTAGTACACTAGGATTTCTTTGAATTCTTTTGAAATCCTTAAATTCCATATATTATTTTTAATTCTTTTCCAAGTACTTGGAATGCTTTCAAATTCTTTTAAATTCTGTTGACTCCTTTAAAATCTTCTGAATTTCCTGAATTCCCTGCTGAACTATCGCAATTCCTCTGAATTATCGGAATTCCTCTGACTTCTCTGAATTCCTCTAAATTGTCTGAATTCCTCTGAATTCCTCCAAATTCTCTGAATTTTCGGAATTCTCTGAATTATCTGAATTCCTCTGAATTCTCTGAATTCCTTTGAAATCTCTAAATTCCTTTGAAATCTCTGAAATCCTCTGAATAGTTTGAATTCCGCGAATTCCTTTAATTCCGTATATTTATTGAATTTCATATGTTCTTGTAATTCATTGATTTCCTGGCATTCCTTGAGTTTCTTGAATTCTATGAATTCCGTGAGTTCTCTGAATTCCGTGAATTCCTAGAATTCCCTGAATGCAGATAATTTAGGTAAATCCAAGGACTTCAAAATAATGCAAGGAATGCAGGAAATTTAGATGCATTCAAGGCATCAAGACGAGTTTAAGTAATTTCGAAGAATTTAAGGAATTCAGACAGTTCAGGAAATTCGGAGGAATTGAGAATATTTCAATAAAGTTAAAAGAATTAAAAAGAATCAGAAAGCGTAAAAGTATTCCAAGCAATTCACAGGAATGAAAAAGATTACAGTACAATACAATACAACACAAAGGAATTGTAGTGAATTCAAAATGTTTTTAAATAATATACAAAACCGGAGAATATTAATTACTAAAGCTGTCTGCTGTTTGCCGTGTAGGTATGCATGCTATAACGAGGGGTCAACTAAAAAAACAGAGTGGTTCTTTTAGACGACAACGCTAGAGTGGTCGTTTTAGACGATCACTCCAAGAGAGGTTTTTTAACATGCAGGTATCGAATTGAAGAATTTACACTTGAATAAATTTTAATTTTAAATCTTCAAAATTAAACTATTCCAAAACAAGCATTCAAAATTAAAGACATGAGAATGACAACTGAATAAGGACTATATGAGTTTGGCACTTTGTTACATTAAAAAAAAGTATTCGAGATGCCAATTTCAAATGGTCCTTATTCATTTATCATCCTCAGGTCTTCAATTGCATCATTTTGAAATTCCTTTGGAAAACATTTTTAATCAAAAATGAAATAGTTACATTTTCAGTAAAAATATTAGTTAAAAAAAAGAAAACGAACTTTTAACAAAATAGTTCAATTTCCAAACAAAGAGATAAATTTCCAACGAAAATAATGAGTCTTTAACTAAAAAAAATTAACTGTTAACAAAATAGTTGAATCCTCAACCAAAATAGATTATTAACTGCCAATTAAACAGTTGAATTTTAACCAAAAATATGACAGTTTTGCCAGAAAAGAGATGAATTTTCAAAAAAAAAAGGTTTATTTGCGACTAAAAAAGCTAAATTTAAAACCAAAGAATTGAATTTTCTACAAAAAATATTAATTTTCTATCAAAAGTGATAAATGTTCATCAAAAGAGGTCAATTGCAAGCTATACAGCTGAAGTTTCAACAAAACAGTTGCATTTGCAATAAAAAAGTTGAATTTTCTACCAAAATAGATGAATTCTTAACAAAAAAGTCGACTTTTCAAGCTAAAAAGTCGAATGTTTTAGAAAAAATTTGACTTTTAATTCCAAAAAGATCAATTTTCAACAAGAAAGTAAACTTTCAACCAAGAAAGATTTCAACCAAATAGTTGCACTTACAAGCAAGTGACAAATTTTTAACCAAAAAGTAGCAATTTTAACCAAATAGTTGAATTTTTAATCAAATGGTCGAAATTTATAGAAAAAAAAACAGATTAAACTGCAAACAAGTACAACTGCATTTTCAACCTAACAGTTGAATTTTCAACAAAAAAGTTAATTTTCAACCAAGAAAGATGACTTTCCTACCAAAGAAGGTAATATTTCTATCAACAAAATATGAATGTTCAACAAAATAGTTGACTTTTCAATAAAATAATTATATTTACAACCAAATAATACAATTTTTACCCAAAAAATATGAATACTAAACAAAAAATATAATAGTAGACTTTTCGACCAAATCTAAAATGAGGTGGATTAATGTGACTTATAGTGGCATTTTCCTGGAAAAAGATACTATAGTGACTTTTTTTAAAGTGACAAAAAAGTGAATAAAACAGACTTAAATGACTGTGTGCCAGCCCTGGAAATTTGACGTTACTAGCGATACAATTCAGAGGAAAAATTGTCGTCGAGATATAAATTTAAATTGACGTGTTTACAGGAAAATTTTCCTGGAGTCGCTTCGTGGGGATTAAAATGCACAAGATTGTTCTGACTCGAGCCAAATAAAATCGACGAATACCCTTTAAAAATAGCCTTCTGCAATACTTGGAAGGAAGCCTGGAACACAAAGGGTATTCATATGTCCAAGTTCTAAATATTTCATGCGTTATAATCTTCAATGGTTTAAAGTTCCCTCAAAGTAGGAATTTCAAGTGAAAGCCCAATATTTTGTAAAACAAACATCAAAATGAGGGACCCACGTTATGTAAAAGGGACATTTAAGAACCTTCAGAATACCATTCAGTTTCAGTGTGGTTTATACTTTTTTATTTTTATTTCTATATTAGAGAATGAACTTGAGCTGTCAATCGTGAAGAGACCAGGGTTTTGAAATGTTTGAGAAAAATGCAGAGTGGCCTTGTGAAGGGCAGTTACCTACAGTTTTTCCAGATCATTATGACTATTACACTTTTGTAATACAACTAAAACATAATTTTAATTTTTAAAACAATAATTTTTGGGAATATACATATACATACTAAGGAGTAAGTTTTTCTAAAATGAAAATTAAGACGATGTGTGAATATTTCTAAACGCATCTGGGGACTAAATTCTTATTCAACATCTTCCACAAGAATAAGAATCCACTGTGATCCTCCGCCTGTAGGCATCGTTGCCAAATTACGTAATCAAATACACATGTAATGTAGATATGTATACATAATCTATACATTTAAACTCTTATGTTTAGCAACCAGCTTCAAAAGCAAAATGTACATATGACTTTTGTGTGCGTTTATCTTCAAACCTAAATGTGGTTTTATAGTTTCATACTTTAATTTCTTATTATATTGAAATTAGAGCTTTTCCCAGGGTGTTCGCAAAACTTCATTGCCAAAATTCCCTGACTTTTCCCTGACTAACTTCCTATTTTCCCTGACCATTGATATTTCAAGACAAAAATTCTAATCTTGTAACATTTCTAATCTAGAATCTTTACTTTCCTAAACGGAATAAAACAGTTTCAAATGTAAATGTATTTATTTATTATTCTCGGGGCAGTCAAAGTCTAATTTACATGAACAAAGTTAAAAACCGAAAAATTGGCTAATTTCTAACTCACAAAGTAACTAAATGTGAACAATGTATATTAAAAATGCGAATAACGTTTTTTGAAGTAAAAAGAATTCGATGAAACTTCTAATGATTCCAGGTGAATTTTAACGAATTCAGGATACATTCAAAAGTCTTTAAAACAATTCAAGTTAAATTCAATATGAATTCAAATGAATGATAAAAAATTCAAAGAATCCCATTGATTTCAGTCAAATTAGAGCGCATTTAGAGGAATTTAAGGAAGATTAGAAGAATTTGATGAAATACATAAAAATTCATCGCGAATTAAAAAAACTTTAAGTGAATTGAAAACAACCCAAAAATATAAAAAAATCATTTAATTTAGTAAGTTTG
>CAKNWT010197060.1:0-10266 GCA_932066315.1 Andricus coriarius
CACAGAATTATTTGACTAAAATAATTAGTTTACTTTTTAAACAATCGCTCAAAAATGTTTTCAAAACATCTTGAGGTCACAGGATACTTTACTACACAACAATTTAGATTACGTGGGTTTTTATTTAAAATATACAATTTCAAACAAATATGTTATTGCCCAGATGTAAAGAACATGAACACGGGCGTCTGACAACCATTATTTTTTTGAAAAATTATTCACAAAAACCTGCGTAAAGTAATTTGCTCTTACGGCAAAGTTTCACATGCCCTCGAATTCTTTGCAGCAAAATAAATTTTCAAATACGAAACACGCGCGCTCAAGCGCGCGATCGGTCTCGTTTTCTTGTGGAGCAAGAACCGGATAAATGAATTGATCTGTCGGCTAGTCAAATTGGATCTAAAGTTACACACGACCATAAAAATATGTTGAAAATTTTACTAGAGGAGCATCGCGAGAAACCGGGAATGGTTAGTCCACGTTCTTTTGAGATGGAATAGTTTTAACTACGAAAAAAAATTTGGAACTTAGGTTATTTGTTGATTTCCGTGCATTGAACGAAATAACTATACGTGATCATTTTCCTCTGCCACGCATAGATGATATTTTAGATCGACTCCATGGTAAGGTTTGGTTTACAAAACTGAAAGATGGTTTTTCACCATATCAGAATGTCCGAGAATTCGATTAGGTATACAGCGTTTAGTACTTTGGAAGGACAGTATAAATATTTACGAATGCCATTTGGACTTGTAAATGCGCCGTCTTATTTCCAAAGGTCTTTACATTTCATTTTCCAAGATTTGATTAATGAGGGTAAACTGCACTTATATTTAGACGATTTCCTGATTGCGACTGAATGTCTCGATGAAAATTGGTCGGTTTTAAGAGTGGTTCTAAAATTGATGGCGAAACACGAATTGAAACTACGTTTAGACAAGTGTATTTTCGGAGTTTTAGAAATTCAGTACTTGGGTTACCTCATTAGTAGTTATGGGATTCAACCGAGCCGAGAACACGTCAAAGCGATTTTAGAATACCCCTTACCGAAAAGTGCGAAACAAGTTCAGCAGTTTCTAGGGCTATTGGTTTTGTACGTCGTTTTATACCCAACTTTGCCCTCATATCCAAACCGTTGTATTAACTCTTCAAAAAGGGATCCGAATTTGTTTTTGCGGAAAAAGAGGTGCGAGCTTTTGAGACTTTAATTATTTGAACACCGGGCCTGTTTTAGCTGTTTACACTCCTACTCTTTACACAGAGTTACACATATATGCGAGTGCGTTAGGATTTGGGGCTGTCCTTTTGCAGCGGCAAAAAGATAATCAATTACTTCCCGTATTTTGTTTTAGCAGGCGAACTACCGAGTTAAAAAGAAAATACCACAGCTACGAGCTAGAGATTCTAGCCATATTTTACGCGTTAGAACGATTTCGAGTTTACTTGGCGGGAATACCGTTCGTAATATGCACGGATTGTAACGCGATAAAAAAAGCCCTGAATAAAAAAGAGATTAACTCATGTATTAACCGATGGGCTTTGTTTCTTCAAACTTTCTCGTACAGGATAGAACATAGAGTTTCCGAACGTATGAGGCACGTCGCTCTTTTTCTTGGCTCGTCTTATTTTTGGCACGGACCAAGTAGGGTTACCTGACGAAGAATTCAGAAAGATTTTATTAGAAATTGAGAACGAAGAGGAGCGACCTGAGCTTAGAGCTAAATTGCGTGAAAAAACCGATGTAATCTGCGAGAAAACGCGTTTGAAGAACAAACAAGCGTTCGGCGAAAAACACAAATGTCCTGCAAAATACAAAAGTGGCGATTATATTATGATACCGAATGTGGTTACTGAAAAAGGTGTTAATAAAAAATTGTTACCTAAATTTAAAAGACCCTACGAAGTAAAGAAGGTCTTGCGTAATGGCCGTTACCTAATAGGAGATATCGATGGGTTTCAAATAACTCAAAAATCTTTTTCGATTGTTTATACTTCTGATTGTATGCGTCCATGGGACGGACAAACAATGACTCTGTTCGAAGACACTCCTGCAGTGGGACTCCGATGCTGTTTCGACGTCAAAAATCGAACGAACCTCTCTTTCCAGCTCCACACGTTAGAAAAAGAGGTCCGTTCGATTTTCGACTTTCGACATGGTATCGGAGTCCCACTGCTGATGATCGGGGCGATCATTTGTCAAGATAAGCCGAGCTGTAGTCGATATATTTAACTTTAACAATTTTCAATTTTCGTGCCTCGATGCGAGTGACATCTATAGATGGCGATTGATTGTCGGAGATCGATTTTTCCGTTCGATATTGGAAGAAAGAGTCAGTTTTGTATCAGCCATACTTGAATAAACTGTTCTTACATTTTCTTCTTTAAAACGGCCTTTTTATCTACCGCTCGACCATCCCTTTCTGTTACTACAATATAATGAAAACCATCTTAAGTCAACACAAGAGTACTCCCAGAATACAAATAATATGATTATTGTATGTTATAATTATTATAAATAAACTATATTAATAAACAGCCAAATATTTAATTATTGTTGAAAGAAATTTGTTCTTGGATGAAAATGCTTCAAATTATTTTGAAAGTGACTGTTAGTAACCGTTTTTATAAATACAATTACAATTATTGTAATTGTTATGAACAACTTTTTGCAAAAATTTAAAATTTCTGGTTTCTTCTATTTTGGGTTTTCCTTTATTATCTGAATTGATGTAGATATTCGCAAAAATGATATATGTTTGATTATATTTGTTAAAATACAACAATTGTTGATTTTGTAAAAAAATAAAATAAGTAAATATAAAAATTTGGCCTGAAAAATAATTTTTTTGTAGTAACTGCTTCTATGTAAATTGGACAAAAAAAACTATTTATAGTAATTATTTAATTTGAAATATTAAAAAATTTGTATGTTTTTAAAAATATTGTAATTTTTATTGAAATAGGTTTGTTCTTCTCTGGAAATACTTTAAATTATTGCGCGAGTGATCGCCAGTAACAATTTGTATGAAACATTAACATTAATTTGTGGTTGTTCAATTTCGCATTTTGCTTCATCATCTGAATAGATGCAGATATTATTGAAAATAACATAGGTTTAATTATATTTTTTTGAATATAACAACTGTTGATCTTGTGAACAAATTAGGTAACCAATAAATGGAGCTAGCACAATGGATCAATAAATGTTTTTTTTTAAATACATGAAAATATCTTGACATTTCAAATTAAATAAATAGATAGTAACAATTATGTATTGGTAATTATACATAGAAATAGTGGCTGCAAATCTCTCTCAAAAAAATTTAAAGCAGTTTAGTGTAAAAAAAAGTATTTTGCAGGCTAAAAAGCCAACGTTTTTTATTTACTACTTATTTCATTTGTTTACAAATTCAACAATTGTTATATTTCAACAAATATATTTAAACTATGTTCTTTTTAAGAAGATATGCATCAATCCAGATGATGAAGGAAAAGCCGGAATAGAAAAAACTACAAATTCCAAATTTTTGCAAAAAATTGTTCATAACATTTACAATTGTTGATGTTTTATAAAAACTTCGACTAACAGTCACTCTCAAAATAATTGAAAACATTTTTATCCAAGAACAAATTTCTTTCGATAAAAATTAGATATTTGGAGATTTGTTATTGTAATTTGTTTATAATAATTGAAATATGCAATAATAAAATTATTCGTATTCTGGGAGAACTCTTGCGTTGATTTCACATAATTTTCATTATATGCAAACCTTTTTTAAAGAGTAAATAATGATTTTGTGAAAAATATAGATTTTTCTTACATTGAGTAAACATATAATAAATAAACAAATGAAAATGCGAAAATCTCTGACCAAGGTGCTCTTTGAAATTCAGCGCACTTTAATTTTGAAAAAATTCCAAATCGGGGTAAAATTGAAGGCTGTAGACTCTTTTGAACGAAAAAAATGCGTTTCCTCCCACTGTGCTCTGTATCTGTATATACTGTCGTGTGCACTTCGACATTTGTGTTATTACTGCAAATATTAACCGATTTTCATGAATCCTTTTTTCACTTTCTTCAAATTAGATGAATAAACTAATTCTGCTAATTAAAATTGAATCAAGCCATGATTTCATAATTTCAGTTTTTTTAACCGGCCTGCATCTCATAATAATGAAAGGCTGATTCGTTCCGGGTAATTCGACGCGCTCCGGGGTGTCTGCCTCGTGAGTTTGATGAGGGTGAACTGCAATTTTATTCTATTGTTCTTTTCATTTTGTTTATAACGTCAAATATAAACATTTTTTCGAAAAACCGAATGTTTACGAAAAAAAAGAATAATATTTAGATGACGCATGAAAAAATTAGACAAAAATATTCAACCGTGCGGTTGAAAACTGGAATCCCGTTTTCTAACTCTGATAAATCCCCTTAAACGCAAAGAATACACAACCCTCTCGTACATCGCAGAAGGTCATCCGCCCGAGTGCTATACGCGCTCGAAATGGCTTAGCATCCGCGACTTTTACCGAGTCTAGATTCACCGCACAGCTAATGCCGTTGGTTTCATGGGGATTTCGAAGAAATTAAACACAAATAAAGGTAATCTTAAAGACGCTCTTTAAAGACAGCGTTCAGATGCAGCAATAATTTTTAGGTTATCTATATGTTTCCTATATCCTGTGGGCATTCATCTATAATCTCGAAAAATATACATTTCTGTAGGTTATTCCTGTCAAAAGTTTACGAACTTTAGTTTGATCCCACCGAGAAATACAAGCGCTTAATTCCTTCTGGCTCGATGACCTTCTAGAACTCGTGCGTGGTCAGTAAACAGATCTACGAAGACTGATGCTGGAAGCTGTTATAACAATTGAGGTCCATGCGCGCGACGTTCTGCACAATTTGATTAAAGTAAATGTAGTGAATGTTAATGATTTTGCCTGGATATCGCAGTTAAGATATTATTGGGTAAACCAGTCTGATCTGAAGGTGCGAGCGGTTAATGCTGAATTTCCTTATGGGTAAATATATTCTGCATTCTTTTCATAAAATAAATATCAATTTCTTTATGACTTGCCAGTAAACCAAAGAAAGATGAAATTTTCGGCAATATACAGCCAAGTCTAGTTTTAAACAATTTTCACTGCAGAATCGTGTTTGCGTTCTCGAAATAACTTAGTTTTTGAGTTTTTTTAAACTTGGCTTAAAAATATCTCAATCTTACAGTTTTATTTGCGTAAACTTTAACTCTACTTGAACTTAGAAAGCGTCCATTAATTACGTAAGGTTTTTAAAGGGAAGAGGGTGCGGGAGTCAGCGAAAACTTACGCCCATGTTAAAGTTATATATCTTAGGCTCAAAGACCGAAAACGGCCAAAGACAGAAAAAAAACAGCCACAACGCGTTCTGGCTGTTGTAGAAATGCCAGAACGCATTGTGGCTGTTTTGAAAACGGCCAAAGACAGAAATAAACGACCAGAACGCGTTTTGGTCGTTTTGAAAATGATCAGAACGCATTTTGGCATTCTTGAAGTGCCAGAAGTATATACGACGCACCGTGGTAAAAAAATACACCTTTGGGACAAAAATCAGTCGAATTCTCAAATCTTAACGGATGAGCCTCTTCTTTAATACTTAGACAGGAGATGGTACTTAGAAAGGATGGTACTTTGATTGAGTATTGCACGCCTAAGAGAATTGTATTAATTTTGTTACTTAGCTTTAAAAGTGCAATTGTTTATATTTTTAGTATCCACTTAGGTCTATTTATTGATATTTCCTCCGAAAAATATAGGTTAGTAAAGTCACTTTCGTTGAATAGAAATTTTAATTGCAGATGAAATTTCTCAATTTTTTTAATTGTTATAAATTAATCAATGAATATAACTTATATCTGCTGCGTTTTCGAAATTGAAAGTCATTTGTCACGTCCTGCGATGTAACGGTATACAAATCAATACAAATCTACCAACGGCACGAAATTCAAGAGCATATTAAATTCCAAAAGAAACTTTAAAAATTAAGCGAAGAACTTGAAAACAAATCTGCAAATGATCGAGAAAACTCTAACTCCGATAATTCTTGGAAGGAATTTTCAGAAATCTTTGAATCAATCTTAAATAAGGCCGAAGTAGCCATTCGATGCTCGAGACAAAATTAAGGGGATAAGATAAATTCAAAATCTAAAAGAGATCCAGAATAAAATAAATTCGAGGAATCCTAAGAAATAAAAAATAAAAATTTAAGAAATCCTGAAAAATCTGAAAAATAAAATAATTTTAAGTCTGAAATATTCGAATTTTATAAAAATTTAAGAAATCCTGACAATCCTGAAAAATAAAATAAGATATATTTTTAAGCCTGCAATATTGAAATTTTAAGAAACTAAAAATAAAATAAAATTGAAGAAATTCTGAAAAGTCTGAAAAATAAAATAATTTTAAGTCTGGAATATTTGAAATTTGAGAAATCAAATTAAATTAAGAAATCCTGAGAAATCTGACAGATGAAATAAGATATTTTTAAGTCTGAAATATTGAAATTTAAAAAAAATAAAATAAAATTGAAGAAATCCTGAAAAATCTCAAAAATATAATAATTTTAAGTCTGAAATATTTGAAATTTGAGAAACTAAAAATAAAATAAAATTAAGAAATCCTGAAAAATCTGAAAAATGAAATAAAATATTTTTCAGTCCGAAATATATGAATTTTAATAAATTGAATGTAAAATAAAAATTTAGGAAATCTTGAGCATTCTGAAAAATGAAATAAGATATTTTTATGTCTGAAATATTGGAATTTTTAAGAAACTAAAAATAAAATAAAGAAATCCTGAAAAATCTGAAAAATCAAATATTTTTAAGTCTGAAATATTTGAATTATAAGAAATTGGAAATAAAATAAAATCAAGAAATCCTGAGAAATCTGAAAATGAAATAAGATATTTTTAAGTCCGAAATTTAAGAATCTTAATAAATTGAAAATAAAATAAAAATTTAGGAAATCCTGAGAATTCTGAAAAATGAAATAAAATATTTTTAAGTCTGAAATACTGGAATTTTCAGAAATTAAAAAAAAAAAATTTAAGAAATCCTGAAAAAATCTGAAAATAATTGAAATTTTACGAAACCTTGAGTAAATAAGAAACTTAACGATTAAAATACTTTTGAAATCTGAGAAGTTGTACAGGAAACTAAGCTTAAAAAATCCTCAGAGTTTGCAAAATATGATATATAGGAGTCTGTGAAATCTAAAAAATAAAATTAAGAAAATCGTGACAACATTAAAATAAAAACAAGCAATAATAAATCAATCAATTAATTGTTAAAATAAGAAAAATCAAGATATATTAATAATAAAAAAAGGCGACGCAGGGTCAAGAGTCGAGATTGATCAGAAATCCATCAACCCATTCCAAATATCTATCTAATAACCAATTTATCCCTATATACTTAACTGTCAAATTATTTACCTATATGTCTATTCATCTACTTATTTGATTATCTATCTGGTGTATAAGCTTCAATCCGCTGTTTTTTAGGCAAAAGAAAGTCTTTTTTTTGCAGAAAATAAAATAAGCTTTATTCAAAGTATTTTCCCTCGCTTGCTATACATTTTCCCCATCTCTTGGGCAATTTGTGTATACCACGCCAAAAAAAGTCTTTATCTTTCGATGCAAACCACTCGTCAAGCCATTTTCCGACGTCTTCGTACGAATCGAAGTGTTGTTCAGCGAGCGCGTGACCCATCGACGAAAACAGGTGGTAATCAGAAGGGGCCAGGTCTGGTGAATAAGCGCGATGAGGTAACACCTCCCAGTTGAGTGTTTTCAAGTAGTTTTGGAGCATTTTTGACGTGTGCGTTGGGGCGTTGTCGTGAAGAAAAATCAGCTGATCCCACCAAACGCACAGCATCGTCTTGCGTCCAAAGCGATTAGGTCTTGAGAAAGAAGTTGATGGTTGTCCGCGATCGACCCACGATTTTCTTCGTTTCAGATTCTCAAAATAAATCCACTTTTCGTCTCCAGTCACCACACGATGCAGAAACGACTTTCTTTTGTTTCTAGCAAGCAAGATTTCACATGTGTTTTGGCGTCGCTCCATCTGCCTATCGTTCAATTCATGGGGTACCCATTTTTCCATTTTTTGGATCTTTCCCATGGCATGTAAACGCATGGAAATGGCCGGTTGAGTAACACCTAACTGTTCGGCAAGCATTTTTTGTGTTTGTGTATCGTCCTCATCCAAAAGAGCCTCTAATTCATGGTCCTCAACTTTTTTGGGCCGATTTTCACGCTTCTTGTCACTCAAGTCAAAATGACCGTCTTTGAACCTACGAAGCCAGTCTCTGTAAGTTGTTTCCGATAAAGCACTGTCACCATAGGCCTCCTCAAGCATTCGATGTGATTCGGCAGCCGATTTCTTCAAATTGAAGCAAAAAAGTAGAGCTTCCCGCAAATGCTCCTTTTCTGGCACAAAACTAGACATGATTACTCAAGGAAAAATTTGTGTTGTTGTACAAAAAAACTGATTATGTGCACTGATTTATGTAGACAGGTGTCGAACTCACACAAAAAAAAGAATGACGTTTCTATTGTAGCTAAATATGTTCACTACCGCCATCTCTGAGCAAACAGCGGATTTAAGTTTATACACCTGGTACATATATATTAATATATATTCACTTACATATTCACCTATATATATATTTATATATAACATTTATATTATTCTGTGTATGTCCAAAATTATGACAATTATCACATGTTACCCGTATCATCCATATACATATATAAATGTCAGGGCCACCTACTAAACTAAATTCCAATCCGGGAATAGTAACGCGAGGCAAAACCAAGGAAAATCCAGAATTAGCGCAAAGAGTCGAGCAGCTTCAAAACGTACCCTTGAAGTCTCAGCGCAAGGAGAAATCAAAAGTTGATAAAAATACTCCTGAATCAGATAAATACGGTGACCCAGAAAAATCTGTATTATCGAGACCTGAACCAGATGAAGAAAAAAAGAGTCCATTTATAGATAAGATAAAACGGTTGCACCTAGGAGACACTAGTGTAGTAATCAGCAAAAGTAAATTCAATGATACTCCATTTCTCGATGCAACGCCTAGTTTCACTTTAGGGGAAAGTTTACTCGGAAATACTGTATCTAAATTTGAAGAATCAGAATTAGAAAATAGTCAATATTTTTACAATCTTTTTAGTGCGAATTCCACTGCATTTTTCGCGGATAAAACTTTATGCCCAGATCAAAATCCAGAAGCAACTTTTTATAAAGAAATCCCAGTACCACTTCACCCGCCGATTTCGCGTGAACCAACCATTGAACCCCAATCAATAAGTAAACCAAACTCGGACTCTAACACATCCACCTCTGAATTGGCTATCCCACCTGCGGAAAGGGCAGGAACAGGTACCTCGCAGTCAGGGGCGAACGCTACCGTTACCTAACCAAAATATACGGTGCCTATAGATAGTATAGATCCTAAACAAGCGTTAGTTCTATATAGGAAAAACAAAAGAGCAATTTTATCGCAGAATTTCCCGCTAACAAAATCGAAGAACTTAGCCAGAACAAAATAATAGACCCTACTTTTCAATCATCTCAATCGAAAATACCCTGATCCAAGTGGTCGCTCAGACACATCTGTGTCACAGACCTTACGACGCACCAATACTAACGCAGTGATACCTGCAGCAGCAGGCCCACAAGACTTACTGAATTTTGATCAACCAGGAAATACCAATATGTCTCTTACAAATAATCAGTAGGTTAGTTTACGGGACGACCTCGAAATCGTTCCCTATTTTAATGGTTCATCGGAAACACCACTTGCCCTATTCATAGAAGCATGTAGAGAAGCCAAATAGATGCTCCCTATAAACGCAGAAGGTAATTTTGTAAAGTTATTAAGAAGCAAACTTACAGGTGAAGCAAGAAAGTGTATACACGGTAATTCATATAACAATGTAGAAGACTTTTTAAATAAATTAAAAACAATATATTCTCCATCAAAAACAGTCTATCAGCTCTGCAGAGAACGCGGAACCACTTATATGTGGGAAAATGAAAGCGTTTTGTCTTATGCAACTCGAATACAGGAAATTGCATCCCAAATTTTAGACACCCATAAGGCAAATAACAGAAATCAAGTAGTTAAGGAATTCGCTGATCAAATGGAAAGGGATATTATCGAGTGTTTTGTCAGAGGATTAAAACCTGATTTAGAAATAAGAGTAGGGGA
>CAKNWT010197066.1:0-12575 GCA_932066315.1 Andricus coriarius
CCGTGAAATATTTAATTTCATTTAGATGTGTCTAAATTTCCAGATTATTTTTAGAAAGAACATCGATATGAGTTTGAATCTTTCGGACTACGGTTCGCTTGATCAACTAATTTGAGCTAATGTATTTTTAAATATAAGTTAAATTAGAATATTAATATCTCCAGTTCAATAGTGATGAACTTAAAATCTCGAGTCATTTTCCCGCTCAGATGGATGGTTATCCAAACATCAGCTTAAGAGTTTTTTGGTCAAAATCTATGACATTCTTAAGAAAAAAGAGAGAGTTTCTCCAAATACGTTAAATTTTCAAAGTCAACTTCAAATATCTTTAAGAAATAAAAGTTTTTGAATTACCGTTTCGATATCTAAGATAAGGCAAAATCTTATTCCAAATTTTATTCATTATTAGAAATAAAGCTGTTACGATGAAACCCACTTGAAAAAGTGAACGTACAAAAGAACGTAAGAAAGTACGTATGCAAAAGGACATGCAAAAGGACGTACAAGAGAACGTACCAAAGGACATCCCAAGTTAGGATACAAAATGACGTACTTTGGTGCGTCCTTTTATACGTAATTTTGTATGCACTTTTGAACGTCCACTTTTTCAAGCGGGAATAGAAGACTGAAATTTTTTGCACCTAAAAGTCAGTCTGCAAGTTTTCAGTACATAGGCCTGAGCACGTGTAGCGAGACATTTATTCATTAAACGTTAGAATAGCAAGTACCAGAATTTTCTACTATGTACAGTCCTTTCCTATTTTGTTTTGATTTTGTAAATAAGGCTTAAGACTCGTAAAATTGTTCGCAGCAACAACAAAAAGAAACCCTCTTTTAATGATTTGAATAAAATAAAAAGTTGAAGAAAAATAATAATAATATCCTTCAAGTTCAGAAAAGAACGAAACTTTCTCAGTTATCTGAATTGCAGTGATATTTTCTTCAAATTTTTCTAAATTTTCGTAAATACAGCCAAAGTTCCCAGTTAAACAAGTTTCTGGTATCAAAAACAAAGTAAAAATTTCTTCTAATATCTCTCATTTTCAGAGGAAAACCTAAATATCTTCCATTTTTGACTTCAAAAAGAGAACCAAAGTTTTGTATTCTGTCTTGTTTTTCGATGCATGTTAAATATTGCTTCGAAATTTGCTCAGTTTTTCAGAACAAACATATTTTGATCTGCATTTACTATTATTTTCCTTAAAGAAAAATTCCGTTTAATTTTTACATTTCGTTTTTAGAAAAAATGTAATGAAAATCAAGTAGAGTGAAGGTGTTCAGTCATAGATGATCCGCGTGCCAAAGAATCGAAAGGGATATCTAACGTTCCTATTTAAGTTTTATTTAAATGAAATGTGTTTCTGACACTTCGCATTGATTCTCCATCACATTCTTCAACTAACATTTGAAAAAACAGTTTTAATAAAATTGTTTTTACTTTTATACTTACATTCAGGAAACATTGTTCTTGCGCTATTTACGGAAACAATGGTTTTCTACCTAGATTGAAAATAGTAAACCCATATTTGGTAGACGATGTATCATGGCTCACAAAGAATCGATGAGACAAATTAAAAAAACGTTAAGGTTAATGTTGTCAAAACGCATAAAAGAATTTTTTGTTTGGATATTCTGACGGTTGGACCGCAGGGGAAAGTGGGGTGTGGTATCAGTGCGGGACACATTATTGGCAAGAGTCACCGTGCCCCGCACTGACACCATCCCCCACGTCCCCCTTTGCATCATCTGCACTTTAACGTAGATAATACCTAAACATTTTATAAAATTCTTAACAATGAAATTCATTATGTTTATACTAAAGTAACATTCATCAGGATAACGAAAATATTCGTAAAAGATAAAGTTTAGGGCTTTCTCTGTCTCAGTTTAACAGTTTAAAGAAAGATATGTAGAAACGTAATCTCTAATAAGTTATCTTGTATTATCAATTGTGCAAAAAGGTTTAGCCAAGCAAAAGGTGTTAGAAGTCATCAGTATGTATTCGTACTAGAGTCAAATATATATAAGAAGGAAAGAAGAGGGAGAAAAAAAAACAAATCAGTGAGACCACTGATAGTTGCAAATATGTGTTTTCGTTTAAGTCTTTTTGTATAATTCGTTCGACAAGATGACTTGTAAGGGATTATGTTTCTGAATATCGGCCTTGAAAGTAATTAGAAAGCTCCATCAATTGAGTTCGAAGGGCGACAATGCGTTTGTTTGCACTCGAGGATACACAGGGACTCAAATAGCATGGTCTTGTAAATGATTAATTTTTGTAAATTTTCAAACAAAAACATTTTTCTTTGAATTCTTAATTCAGCGAAGGATTTAAACTCATTTAGATGTGGCTAACTTTTTAGGTTAGTTTTAGAAAGAACTTCGATATGATTTTAGATCGTTCTGGCTGCATGTGGGCAACTTTCACCTACATACAATTTTTGTTTTGGTTTTAAAAGCTAACGGGAAACTTTCTTACTTTTGCAAAGACATGAAAACTATTATACTGGATTGGATAAGTGTAGAACACAAGGTCCAATTCAATCCATTGTTTGTATCTTGTAAAACTTCTTCCAGAGAAATTTTCCCAGTTTTGCCGAAATATACCCCAAATTCCTTCGCTTCTTCATTCCTATTATATTAGACACTTATTTTGAAAAGTCCTCCAACATTCTTTGAAAGACAACAAAACAATCATATGGATCGGAATGAGAGCTTAAATCTGTTACGAACATTCTCACTAAATATATACTTATATACGTGAAAACAAATTTTGTAGCAGAAAAATTAACTTTTACGACTTTTTATACAATCACTTGAAAACGTGAAATTTAAAAAGTGTATTAGAATAAATTCATGTAGGCAATTTTACATAAAGTTCAACTTAAACTAAAAGAAATACGCATTTTGAAAATAGCAACTTCTATAAATTGGTATTGTAGGATGTTAGGGAATCACTTTGTCGATATTGGGTAAGGACGAGATATTGGTCTTAGCTTTTTGCGTTAATCTACAAGGTACTTATATATAAGTACAATAAAGTATTTTAATGTCTACAAAAATACTTACTGCCTGGGCTCCTTTTTCTCATTTTTTAAGATTTGCCAATCCAAAATAGTCAAAATATCAGAATTTTCAACGAAGCACTTTTTTTTTTAAATTAAGGATATGTATATAACGCGGTTAATTTAATATGACTTGTGAATATAAAATAGGGTTGGAAAATAGTAATGTGATTGCAAACGATTTTTTCTTTTCACAGAAACTTTTACTTGAGTTTCCTTTAGTTTCCGAAACAAGAACGCAATTGACATCTCATTTTCACTATCTTATTGAACGAAAATCATCTCGGAATAGATTATCCTTCGTTTTTGTGAAAGCTTTTTGCGTTTCATTTCATAAGAAATGTCATTTCGTATTTTCTCTATAAAATATTTCATGTATAAACTGACGGACAAAACAAATAAGTAGCGAACTTCTGAAGTTTCATCAAGCGTAAATAGAGAATTAAGCATGGTTTAATTGACATTCTGAACGAGATTTCGTTTGTCATATTAACGAAATTTCTTGTACCTTAGTTCACCGAATGTAGCATTTCATCACATTTTTTTCATATTAGGAATGGAATTTCTGCATTTTATTCAGAGGTATTAACTACCAAAACAAAAATATATTTTCAAAAAAAAGTCACGCTACACGTTATACTCTCAACATTTGTCTTACCCATTATAAACGCATAGCATTTCCATTATAACTTTACTATACAGTAGGGGTTTCGATGATCAATACTTCCTACAGCTCCTGTCACAATATTTACAGAGAAATGGATCTACTCATTCACAAAAATGCAAACTTGTTCCGGCGAAATATAAGAACAGCGCTCAATACCTATTATTATGCATTATTATATAATGTGGGTACTATATTAAATTCAATTTAAACCGCTTCAAATTCATAACTTTTCAAGTAAAAATTTAGATTTCGAAAAAGATAAATACATTTTTAACCAAATAGATATAATAATAGTTATGATAAATCCACTTTGGACTTCTTATATATTTTCTTCTGTAATTCCCATTACCATCCCTATATATTTTTTATTTAAAGACAACATTTTTTATGAGATTCAAGTTATCAGAAAACATATTTCGGAGCAAGTAAATATGTAGCCATGATGGCAGTCAAATATTTTGTACCTTGTTTATTATTACCTCCTTCTTCGTAAGTTAAAATTCACAAATAACAAGTTTACTGCTTTGTTACTGTGAACCAAAATTTTAAGAAAAAATAGAATAAGATTTCAAATCATTTCCAGAATTTCGAAAAAGAATATACCAGGTTGTAAAGCAAATGTTTTCAATTTGGCAATATTATATTTTGTTGATATGATCAATAATCTGCTAATTTTACAGCATTTTAATTTTTAAAAAATGATCTCAATCATGTTGAATTTACTGGAATTTTCTCGCTGTAGTTGTACTCTGGTAGAGATAAAGTTGGGAGAAACATATGTTAATACGCACACATTTTTTACAGGTATATCGTTTTATGGCATACTCTATGTTTGTTTAAAGACAAGCAGAACTCCGAGGCAACAATTTAGAAAATTATCAAACTGACGACTTCAATGGAAATTGGAAAATTCAAATAAAATTTTTACAAATTAATTATATTTTTGAGTTACTGTATATCGAAAACTTATGCCTTAGGCCAAAAAATAGTTTTTACTGACAACCTTGCTTTGGAAAAATGATTCATAAACAAATGTTAAAAATAAAATTATAGCAACTTGGCGGAAATGGATGCATTAAAGAATTAATCGATGATAAACTTTACAATGAATTACGTTAAATAATAATCTGTTTAATTATGGATAACGCTATAAAGGGGAGGAGAGAAAATTTAATAAATTTTAGATGTATACATTTCTTAGATGTATATAGTTTTATTGTGTACTGAATCTTATCCGAAAAAGGCGAAAAAATCCGACGCAGGATGGGGGTACTACACCTACCAAAAATATCAGCAATTCAGGATATATTTAAATAAATATAAAAAAATTCTAAATATTTCATAATATATTTATTAAGTGCAAAGAATTTTACGAAAATGAAGGGATTTCGTAGGATTTCAAAGACTTAAAGACAATTCCAACGATTTCGGTTCATCTGCGTTTTTAAAGAATTTCCTTATCTTTCGAAAGATTTGAAAGGATTTCATAGGATTTATAAGATTTTAGAATAGTTGAAAAGTCTCTAAGGGATTTCAGAGAATTTTTAAGAAGAAATTTCATACGATTAAAAGAATATTAGTAGGACTTCCAAAAACCAAAGGAGTTTTAATTTTAAGGACTAAGTTTTTATAATTAATATCAAGAGTGTCACGAATTCTGGATGACGATTGTATCCACACATATCCTACAGAATGCTTGTTTGTTCATAGTGCAATTGAAAAACTGGCAACCTGCAAACTGATTAAGTTCAAATTTGATGCCCGTAAACATTTAATAATTCTAAAAAGCATTAACAACTGCAAATTTGAAATTAGTTTTATCTGGTTAAAAATCTAGCATGAGAAACTAAACATTGAAAAATTAGTAATGTTCCTGATTGAGCTTCAAAACAAATATTTGCGAATTTAAACTTTTGAAACTAAACAAGTTTTGCTTCAAAGATTAAAAACAAAAACTTTTTCAGAATTGCGAATTAAAAATCAAATTGACAGTTGGACAATGTGAATGAATAAATTCAAAGATTATTATAAATAATCTTTTGCTATTATTTAAATATTCACACTGTTATAATTTTTCTCCTTTTCCCCGTGAAAAAGAAAAAAAGTGAAGGAAAGTAAAAAAATCCCTACGGGGGTTTTTTTCCTACCTACATATGTGATTTTTTATTCGCCGCTAGGACTTTATAATAGGAGAATTGTTTTGCAGCATACCATTTTTCATACGAACAGCTCTAGACTTCGACTTTGGATATTTGTACCTCAATTTCGATTAATCAATGATAATGATTAAGCTGTGTTATAATTTTTTATATTTACTCTTACTGTAGGTCAGTTGAATAGTATTGATAATTAGAAACTAAATTCAAGAGCTGTGACATTTAGTAAAAATGAAATAATTTTGAGTGAAAAGTCACTAATCTTGAGGGAAATTGACCGCTTCAGGGTTTGATCGAAACGTACCAAGTCTTTCAGAGATTGAAGAGGAATGTCTCCGAACTAAAACCATACTAATAAATGTTATTTTTGAACCACCCTTACCCCTCCCCAAAATGTAATTTTTTTATTTTTGGGTCATATTTGGGGCGCTGTGGGAGGTAAGGGTGGATTAAAAATGAAAGTTATTAGTATGGTTTTATTTCGTAGACACTTGGCACGTTTCCGTCAAACCCTGAAGTATGAGTTCAATTTTTCGAAAATCCGAAACTTCATCATATTAATTAAATGAGATTTTGAAGTGCACGTCTTGCCCTGTAGGTCGGAAAAAAATTTGATATGTATTTTCGGACCACCATAATGGATATCACCGAATCAATTCACATTTCACGTTAATTTTATTAACGAGAGAAGGGGAAAATTAATCAATTTTAGATATTTATGTACATACTTTTTTCGTGTACCAAATCTTATAGAAAAGATGCAGACGAAATTTGATGCCGGAAAGGGTTTTTCAAGCTTCTTAACTCCCAAAAAAGTTCGAAATTTTACCATTCTAGCGGGTTGAAAAGGGATTAATAAAAAGTGGTTGGGGTATGTTCTGACTCACTTCTCCCTTTTTTTTAAATATGAGATTAAGAATATCACCATATTTCAGTTTGAATGTTAAAACTTGGTTTTAAAAAACTTCCTATCTCTACAGAGGTCGTGAGTTTGAGAATTTTTATAAATATGTAGTTCGTCGTTGTGTATAAGTGTCCGATAAAATTTGATAGAAGGAAATGATAGTTAGAAAAATTTAATTTAATTCACTGAAACTATTTTCTTCTGAATATCTGGATATGGTTTATTATTTTTCCCCAGGAGTTCATAGTAATAAATGAGCTGATTTATAATGTTTTTTTATTAACTCTTATTTTAAATCAGTTAAATGTAATTTACAATTGAAATCTAAATTCTATAGCTATGACAAACTGGCTGATTGAATTATTAAAAATAATGTAGGTTATTTTGTTTGTCCCGAATGCTTTGTACTATTCTTACAGTAAGTTTCCCTACTGAATGACGGGAACCCAAATAAATATTTTAGTACCCCCCATGAAAAATGAACACATGGAAAAGGTGACTCGGTGTTCGCGCATCCCGCTATTGCAGTTTGAGATTTTAAACATTGAATTGGTTTTCGACTTTGCTAATCGTTCAGTTTCTCGAACGGCTTCAAAAAAATGAGTAAAATTTTGTTAGAAACAAGTCGATGTCAATCTGGAATTCCAGCGACACATATGCTGTTCAGATGACTTCAAAACCCATTAAAAGCAAGTATATTTTTTCAATATATGTCTCTCCATCAATTTATATTCAATTGTGAATTTTATATTTCAAGTCTAAAATACGCGGTTGCCATGCTCTTGTTATATGTTTACTTATCTTCGTTCCTTTTCGAGAAGTAACGCAGTTTGTAAAACTTCTCTATATGTCGATTAGTAGGGTCCCTATCATCTCACATGCGGCAAGTCTCTCTGCGGCATGTCACAACTGCGGCATCTCTACCTAGCGGCATCTCTCACTAGTGAAAAGGGATTCGACCAATATTATTTCTGTGGCCAGTCACAGGGGCGCGATGAGAGATGCCGAAAAAATGTCAATTTCACTGTAAGAAATGCCGCGCGGGATATGGCGGGAGAGATGCCGCTAGATAGAGATGCCACAGTTGTGAGATGCCGCAGAGAGGCTTGCCGCATGTGAGATGGCATGGCCCCGATTACTAAATCAGTGTTTATGAGATCAGTGTGTCGCTCGTTGGTACTCTACTTTCCCTACACTCTACTTTCTAGGTTATGACCTCAGAAATCCAGTGAAAAGTCGTGAGTACCTGAATATGCAAATGGAGGCATTGCTCATGGCCGGCGCTGAGTATTGGGTAACCGGTGATAATAAAGCGAAGTTCGACGTAAGCTTCTCAATAAGTCCCATAGGCCAGGCAGCAGGGCGGAGAAAAAAATACTGAATAGATGAAAATTAGTAATATGGTACATTTTGAGATCTTGAAAAAAAGACTTAGTTCGCACACACCTCTAAGCTTCGCAGTCATTTTGATAAATCGCGACAAAAATCAGTTTTTTCCAAAATATCTCCCGTTTGGTGCATTCTCGAAGAAAAAGGTGGATGCATAAATGGCCTATTATCACATAAAATTGAAGATATTATAGATTTATTAATAATTTTTAGTATTATTATTAACATTATTATAATAGTTTACTATTTTAATATGAGAAGTTGTAGGCTCCAGAAGTTACAATCATGGTTCCTTAAAGCAACCAATCCCGACGCAACTGGAACGTGTACGTCATCCACTTCTGCTCCTTCTGTCCTACAAAGTAAGCAAGAGGTTTCGTAACACTGATACGTTGAGTGGTAGAGAATGAGAAATTCCAGTAGATCTTACGCTGTTTGTTCTCCACAACGGACTCGAATTCCTCCTGGGCGTATGGCAAGACGGGCAATAGATCAACACCATAGAAGTGACTAAGATGGTAATATAACAGTTTTGGAGCCGCATTGTGTCTCTCTATACACCCGTAACGTGCGTACTTTGAGCATCCTCTGAGAATATGTCCAAGAGTTTCTGGCTCTTGCTTGCACGTTCGGCAGTTAGTATCGCCTACAGGTATATTCATTATGCGCTCGCAAGTTTCCTAATAAGTTTTTTAATAAGAATAGTATAATAATTATTATTGTCAATTGTACTCGTTTCCACACCACCCATGATTTTCAAATGTATCTTTTGATGTATTTATTTTGATGTTTGTGATCTGGTAAGTTTTCTTCGTTTTGAAATTCTCGATGGCCCCGGCTATACTTCTATTTTTTCATTCATCTCTTGTGGTTCTTCTTCTCCTTCTGAATGCTCTTCTTTCTGAGTTTGCGAAAGGTAGCTAAAGCAGCAGGATCTTGTGTCGTTTCAAATCGATTGGTGGACGAAAAGCAAATTCAATCTTCCTTCTGTTCCACCTACAACCGCAGCAGCGCGACAGCACACATTCCGAACTTAACGTCAGTAGTGGGATTATGTGGCCGTTTCGTAATCGAACATCGAAAGGACCTCTCTATCTCCACACGTTATATAACAGGATACTGCTTCTCAGGCTCTTCTCAAATTCCTTTCCTGCAAGTGCAAAAAGTATGAGGTTCATCATGTGGTTGGAGGAATGCTGGGCTGAAATGTTTTAGCATTCTCATAAATGTGAACACGCAGGACTGCACAAAGGTTACCGAGATTTTGAGTGACTCCGAGTAAGAGGAGTGGAGAGGAAGAAATCGGACCTACCTTTCGCAAACTGTCGCAAACTCAAAAAAAAAGAGGATCCAGCCCGAGAAGAAGAACCACAAGAGAAGGATGATACAATAGAATTATAACCGGGTCCATCGTGAATTTCAAAACGAAGAGGATACCAGATCACAAATATCAAAATAAATACATAAAAAGATACATAGAAAAATCCATTTCTCCATCAATACGTTCAAATCTATGATAACTTCAATTTCAGGCGATAATAGGGTATGTATGCAGTCTTAATAAATCTACATCACCTAAAATGGAATTTAACTCTGAAAATATATTAATTAAATAAAATGTTTTGAGTAAAATTTGTGTCCAATTTTATCCGATATAATTTAGATTGAAGCTTTTTTCTTCTAGGATGCACCAAACAGAAGATATTTTTGAAGAAACGGATATTGGGCCCTTTTTTTGAAATGGCGCCGAAGCTTAAGGAAGAAAACGTTGTATGTTTTTCAGAATCACGGGGTCCAGCTTCGCAAGCCACACTGGCAAACTGTTGTGCAAATGGAAAAAGGCGTATCTGCAGAGTAGGAAACTTCAAGCTGGCAACGAAAATTCATTTTGACCTATCACACTAATATTTTGATCAATGTTGATATACAAAGAGTGCTTCGCTACCTAAAAAACATTTAATTTTCGTATTTTGCACAAGAAAGGAACTTTTTTATTATTTTCGTAACGAAGAAGCATTACATATTTTACCAAAAAAAAAAGAAGGACAAAAATTTTATCTGACTAAATTTTCGACAAATTTTTTTATTTTTAAGTACTAATTTGTTTATTATGAATACTCGTAGATGATTAAACAAATTTAAATTGCTTAAGCAATCTTCTTGTTTACATCTTTTATTTCTGCTATTTTTTGAAAGATTGATATATTTTTATGTTCAAGTTTGCTTCTTAAGAATATTCTTAAATGTTTAAGCAAATAATAATTGTTTAAACAATTGAATATAAGTTAAGAAATGACTGGACTCACTGTCGCACTTCGAAGTGTAGCAATTATCATCATGTCGGTGCTTATAATATACTTCGAATTATTGAGAAATATTAACATGGAAAATATCGAGTTTCAGCCGGGACCAAAAAAAAAGTTTGAATTGTTGAAAATTCGAATTATAGACGTTCGTATTATCGAGGTTTCACTTTATACTAATTTCTTTATTAGTTTGGCGTGTATATATTTATATTAGTGGAATACTTATAAGATATAGCTTTTTTATATGGTTAGACATTTCTCCCCTAAATACTTTATCTTTAAATTTTAATTTGTTTATAAGACTTAAGTTACAAACAGGAAAATAGTGGTTCGCGTGATAAGTGTGAACTCTCATTTCCATGTCATCAGTGCAAAGATATCGGCCACAAAGCTACGGAAGGCGAAATGAAAAGTGGAGACGTTCGGTCGTCTTCGAAATTGACCGGAGATGTTGTTTTTGTCCGTGAGCGAAAAATTCTCGTACGTAGAAGCTGCTTTTAAGGTAAAAAATGTCAATCGCAGTGATGTTTGGTGGCTAGACAGCGGCTTGACGTCTCGCCTATGTAAAAACTAGGCCAGTTCTTGGAAATAACTGATTCGAAACCCGGAAAACTTGATTTAGCTACCAACGTGTCATCCAAGATTATTGCCAGAGGTAAAGTGTCATTCATAGCAGACGTTCTCGGAGAGAAGAAGAATGTGATCTTGAGGATCAGTCTCTACGTCATTCGCGAAGGTGGCAATGATTGTCGGTGAAAACGGAGATGAGAAATTGTTAGCAAATCGAGTCGGGGATTTGTATATTATACGCGAAGAAAAGCAGCAGTCATGCTGCGTTACATGCGCTGTAAAGAAGAACTCATCTAGTTCATCGAACGAACTAGAAAAGTGGCTCGTTCTCTTGGATATTTGGATGTCAAGGATCTATTGAGATGTAAATGAGACGGAAGGGTACAGGGTTGGAACCTTAGAAAGTGCAAAGTACACCTGATTTGTGATGTCTGCTTTCGTGGAAAGATGACGAAGACGCCGTTTTCGGAAACGTTGAAAAATAGTCAAATTCGGAGTATGCTGCGTTCCGATCTGTGTTGTTCGATGAGGACTATATCAGCTTGAAAGGCCAAGTACTTCATAACCTTTATCGGCGACAAGTGACAATGGTGTAAGTTATGATTTATCATAACCAAAAGCAAAGCTTATGATGTTTCTAGTCAACTAAAGGTCATGCTAGAGAAAAATCTAATATCTTTAATCGGAGAATGGTACTTGAATGAAAATTCTAAGGAATTGTTGAAAAGGAACGGAATTGTACTAAGATCGGAATCATGAAAAAAAGGAGTCGCAGAGAGGTAGAATATAATCGTGAATTATATACAGAATCGACGCCCAAGACGAACCTTGAAAGGAAAAACACTATTTGAATTCTGGACTATTTGAATTCTGGAGTATTTCTAGGCTACGCGGAACAGTCAATATGATATAGGATCTGGTATGCGGAAGAGAGAAAATTATAATTAATACGTGACGTTACATATTCGACTGGTAAGAAGATTCGTGCAGAATCATTTGGAGATTTTGTTCCGCAAGTGTCCAAAGTGTTCGAATGGATAGTGTACCTGCAACAGGTCCCAACAGGCCGAAAATAGTATTGACTGGTTTCAGAAAATAACCTTTCCAACAGTATCAAGAACAACGTGCTGATGCCAGGTGCACGGAATTTGAAATTGCCAACCTGGCCGAGGTACCTTTGAAGCAGGCTGTCTCTGGCGCAGATGTTGATGAATGGTACCGGGCTGTTGCAGAGGAAATAAAGTCCCTCATCAAGAATGACACATGGGAACTTGTCAATCGTCCAAATGATCGTAATATCATCGGAAGTCGTTTCGTTTTGCAAAATTAATTTAAATCTGAGGGGACATGTGATGTTTCCTACTGCCTTGAAATCGAGTTTGCTTCAAAAAAGATATAATTGAAATGCATCACGTAGGATACATCAGGGAAATTTTGAATCGATTTGGGACGACCGATTCGAAGCCTGTATTTACCAAATTTAACACAAACTACAGTCAAATCCACTGGACGGCGGCT